>CAJPEX010002627.1:0-37053 GCA_905338405.1 Notodromas monacha
TTCCTTGTATTTCCGTCCGTCCATGAAAAATAGATTACCGGTAATTCATTGATTTTCGTCAATATTCAAAAGAAATATCACATGGAAGCAATTAATAAACCCATGCAAAATATTTAATGAGGCTATCGTGAATGTCGCCGTGGGCGGGGTACCAATCGTTCATGCGACCCTAATTAATGTTCCTGTACGTTCTACAGCATAAGGGATACTACACTCTAATCAGTGATTAAGTATTAATTTCTTCATAATTATGCTTTTCTCTTCCGTTTCTCGCCGTAATGCCCATGACGGAGTTTAGGACCGATTCGGAAGCACAGACTTTGCGTCACCCATCTTAGACAAAGAGCAGAACGTGAAGCTCGAGGTGGCCAAGGAAAATGCAACCCACACTTTGTTTGCTTGGACCCGACCTGCAAAAACATCCGACACCTCCGGCCAAGACTGGCAGATCAATGTAATTGTTTAAAAAAAAAATCCGTTTTTATGCACCGAATTTTTAATTTTTTGTTTGTGCTTTTACTCTCCAGAATGAGATGATTGAAGTTTTGTGGGCTTATACTGATGAAGATCCCATTGGAGCTCCAGCCATGCACACGGAGAGAGGACACATGAAGTTGAATCTCGTGGAAAAACATCCTACTTTGGGGAAACCTTGAGCAAAATAATAATAATCTATCCTCCGGCTTTATCCAGAAAACAATACTTATTTTTCCTGGAAATATGAGTGGCATAATAAGAATGCATTTCGAAGAGGAAGCTTATTTGAGCATGCAATAAATTCTTTTTAAGCATCAAAAATGTTGCATGATTTTACTCTCAGCACAGCAGTAGTTAACAGTCAGTGTTGAATTGATCGGTTTCTTTTTTGTTTTCTTTTTCGCTGAGTATGTCCATTTTGAACCGCAGAATATTTTGATGGTTTCGATATTTTTGCACGGGCGAATTAGTTGAAATTTCAACGAAATGATTTTTGGACATACTGTATATCGTAGGCTTTAGTGGGTACCTTGAGATTTTCACACACCACTTCAATCTTTTACAAATGGGGAAATGTTCCTTGTGGGATGGTTGTTCGATAGCACAACTTGACTTTCCTTAGGCTCATGATGTGCTCATTTTCCCGAGGTAACTGTGGATTTAGGCGATTTTTTATTTCTGAGAATTGAAAGGCGCAGCGGAGATCTCTTAGTTAATTTCAGGAAAATTTCGAATACGGTAGATTTAAATTTACGCATATGTAATCAGCATTTCAAGACCATCTTAGTTACTCGTGTTATGTAGAAATGCCAACAGAATTGCATCAAAGTGAGAGAAAAAAAATCGCGTCTAACTTAGATTAAGGGCTGATGAACGTCATTTATTCACTTTTATCGTGTTAATGAAGGAGAAACTCTTTAATTTTAACTGTTCTACTAGGATAAAAAAAATTTCACATGCCTCAATCGATTGATTTATGCACAAGCCTTTATTTGCTACTTTTTGTCACTCCAAGTCCAAACCAACATATAAACAATTAGAAAAAAAGTTTGGGATGCACATTCGCTTTCGAGAAAAAACGCATTTGATACATTCATCGGACATAAATCAATTCAGGCTCAGAATGTCGCTCTTCGTCGATATCAAGTCGGGTCAGTTCGATTTCCGGTTGGTTCTGAAGGTCTTGTCTGGAGAAGAGCGGAACCATGTAAAAGAATCTGAAAATAAGCAGGAAATTTATTGCACATGTAATCATCAGCAGTTCATCAATGAACGAATGACACGTGATCATTCTTTTTCTTATTTTCTTCGATATTTTTCATGAAAAACCCATCCATAGAAACTCATATGCTGTCCTCTATGATAAATAGTCTGAAACCCATGGTCCACGAACCAGCGTCATCTGAAGAATTTTTTAGCAGTTCATGAGGAATTCGGCATGATAAATCCTTTATTTAGCATTATACATTTATCACAGGTGATAATGAAGTTTGTTATCTGTATCTGAAATTTTTAAATGACAATGGCAGTTGAAATTATCTGATGAAAAGTGAAAGTTGGCTTTTCACCTATAATAGTATTGTGCATCAAACACATTCTAACCGGTTTAAAAAAATATTTCAAATATCTATTCTGAAAAGCCTTACATAAAGCCCAGCTTTCTGATTTTCGGAACAAATATCACTATAGCTCCTTCATTAGTTATTAACTTCAATTTTAAAATATAAGTTTGGTTGGCGGACTTCATGGCTGATAATTGGAATATTTCTGCTGCTCTGCAAAAATTCTAGGGGACTTCGCAAGTCCACGGCAAATTAATGTGCGTTTGCTGGTATACACGGGTCCAATACGGTTGGGGATCTAGCCAACCCGCAATGAAATGGGATGCTACTTCTATGTTTCATCCCCAAAGTATAGATGTCACTCACTCCGACGGTCCTCGAATGTCAACTGTTTGAAGTCGCCTGTCGATGTCATCTCGAGGATTTACCGACATCATCTTTACTGATGGCATAATGACAGAAACCACCTGCAAAGCGAAGATTACACTGCCTGAAAAGCGCAGGTCGCATTTCATGCTTTCTTGAATACAAGTACTGTATTTACTTCAGGAAACGATACACCTTTTTTGTAACTCAAAATTGAAAGGAAAAACGGGGTGCACGTCATGGGATGGTATAAATGCAAAAACGTTTTAAAAGTTTTGGTACGCATGATATTTGATTCTAATTGGAAATTTTGAGCAGATTTTGTCAAAATAATTCATTTTTATGTAAGCAATTGAAAGTTAATTGAATTCTGGTTAAAACTGTGCCTATATATTCACATTTAGGTGTTCTTATTCTTGAAATATTGGAGTAATAGATTCATTGAAATGGGGTGTGTGTCTTACTTGGGGATACAGTTCAATCAAACTTTTAAACTGGAAAACATGGGTGTGTGCCTTAAATTACTTGAGGGTAACTGGTTCTTGAGTAAATACTGTATGTTAACAAGTGATAAAGTACCGTTGCCATTGATGAAGGTTACAATATATAGGTACAGCAGCAGTAATGTTCAGTAATTGCAACACAAAGACTCCGACTTTTCCTACGATGAATCAAATGTCGCGCAGTAATTTGAGCATGCTACTTTGTTTTTATTCTTCTTACAAGAAAAGGACTGTGAAAGAGTATTCATTGACCCTCTTCGGTGTTACAAATAGGAAGACTCGATTTTTTTTCCAATTTCAGGAGAACATGACTGAGCCCAGGTTTTGATGATCCTCATCCAAAACCCATTTATTTACAGAGGACAAATTGGATCAGCTCATATGCACCCTTATTTTATAAGCAAGCATTCTTATTTTCAAACATATTTTGACTTGGTGTGGAGTTAGTGGTGTTATTTCTGCAGTATAAAAACTTTGGTTAATACATTGCCATCAGATCAGACCACCTTCTTTTCTTATGCCCAGCTGTAGCTTATGCACAGCTACCGGAATGAGCTTCAACAAGATTTGGGACACTTGAAATTCAATGTAAAAACACTTTCCAAAATCTTGGGGGACGCAGATAAATTGAGTACCTTTTTAAAATTTCTCCTCAAAGATTCTCTCAAAATTGTTTAATAAACTTAAACTTATTTGGGAGTTAGGCTGAACACCTTGTGCATTAATTTGGGTTCAATAATTGCCTTATGCTGTTATTTGCATTACTGATAGTATTTTGCTATTGGGGAGGGGAGGAAAGTGTGTGCATTCACAGCAGTTGTGCAATTGTACATTTTGGGATGCATTTTCATTTTTTTTAACCATTGGGCAGTGGTGCTGGGATTTATCCTCAAAATTTTGAACCCCAAGGATTGGAAAAAAGGGGTGAACAAAAACGGTTAAAAGAGCCAAAGTTGAGAAAATGTTCAACTTTTTTGCGTTCCTGCAGAAAAAATTGCAAGAAAAAAATTACTGTTGGGTGACATTTTTGGCATTCCTACCAGCATTGGATTATTATTGGGAGATTAGCAGGACAATGACTTTCTTTTTTTGAAATTTTCCCAACTTTGGCCACTCAGCCAAATCTGCATTTTTTTTTACCTTATTTGGTCAAACCAAAAGGCAGATTCCGGAAAAAATCCTGGCACCTCTCCATGATGGAAAAGAACCCACCACTGCCCAAGGGTTAATATCCATATGCAGCTTACTTCTCCATTTTCCATCATATGATGTGATGGAAATATGGAATGTAATTGGATGAATGTATGTGGGGAGGGGAGGGGGTTTGGATTTGGGAACATTCCTTGAACCTTGTGAATGCTGCAAAACAGAAAATAAAGCTTGCTGATCAATAAATTAATTAATCTGTGATCTTTGATTAACCAAGCACACACAAGGCACCCAGATGTTTTTTAGTCATTTTATTGTATAGGCAGAGTTATAAACTGAACTCCTCTCTACTTGGTGTGACCTTGCCATCATTTGAATTATATTTAAATTAAACGCTGTACTGTACACTGTTCAACAGGGGCCCCAAGATGTGGACATATGTAAGGAGTGAATAATATGCAGCGGCGTGATCATCATAGAGAAAGAAAAGGAAAAAAAGGTATGCTGGGGCTCCACTCTGTTCACTCCACACTAGGAAGTGATACCACGGATGGATTCAAAACGAATGCCTCACCAGCGCAGTGGTGAAGAAAGCAGCCAAGCTGAGGTGCGACAGTGCCATGTTGGTGCTTGATTGCCTCCTCGACAGTGCAAATAACCAACAAGAGAATGGAGAATGATATTTTTGTGCCAGAATTTACGCGGTGAAAAACGGCGGGTATACAGGCAACAAGATCAAAGGTTTAGTGATGTTACTGTATTTGGTTTTCCGTCAGGACGGCAACCAGCAGACTGACAAGAAACCCACTCGATGGCAACGATGATCCATAAAGTGGCGGTCTTTTTGTCAGGTGCACTGACCTGTTGGACAGGACTGGACCCGCCGTCTAGCTGTCCAATGACCCAGAAAGAAAATTCCTTCGACACTCCTCTTCATTCTCCTCACCATCATAATCCTGCGGACCTTTAGAAACTTCTGATGTTTTTTCGTTGAAGGATAAGCTGCGAAGTTCAATCACAAACATTCTAGAAAAAATGAAGGCTCCTGAGCGTAAAAAAAAAGGATACTTCCCGAATTTTTCGTTATTGAGGATCAAAACGTTCCGGATAACAACCTTGTCTGGTTCATCGGATCGAAACATCACAGCATCCCAGAAAAACCGTCCCAAAGAAATTCTGCTTACCATCATTGATTAAATGGAAATGAAAACCCCATTCGATAGCATGAATTCAGAAGAGGACATGTTTTCAGGAAAGCGAACTCTTTGCAGTATAGGAATAGATTATCGATCGAGCTTCGTCACGTTAGTCTAGATGTCGTTTATTCGAATGCTTTAGTGACTTTGTAGAGCATGTTTTGCTCGTTCACCTAAAAAATTCAATTCATTTGGACTGTCACGTTACCTCAAGAAAACCTGTAGGGAGGCTTTTTTCCGTCCTAAAGGCGACAACAAATAGTTTTGAACTATGAAATATTATATTTACTCAAGTACCATGCGCACCTTTTTCTCAAATTTCAGAAGAAAAAAACTGGTGCGTGTCATAAGCAGGTAAAAATTTTTCCAAAAGTTTTAGGAAGTTATGTGTGCATTATACTCAATTATAATGGAGAAATTTTGTACAAATGTAACAAGAAAACTTTTTTGTACTAAAAAAGTTGAAATTGATCAGATTTTTGTTCAATTCATGCCTAAAGTCAAATTTTTGTTCTTATTTTCAAAATTTTGTGGTTTTAGATTCACTGTGAATTGGGGTGCACATCTTACTTGGGGATAAGATTTTAGCAAAATTTCCAACTGAAAAACCCCTGTGCGCATCTTACTTGAGGGCATGTGGTACTTGAGTAAATACAGTAAAGAGATAACTTCAGCATTTTGCATATGCAATTGAAGAGTAACCAGAGTTTAGGAAATAAAACCTGATTCTGGGTTGCTGATGGAGGACAGATCAATCACTTCCTCCAGGAACAACCTTAAGTGACTTGACTGACTCACTGTCTGGCTATAATGCCCGAAAATTATTGGACACAGCGGAAAATATGACGATACGGATTTATGTAAAAATTAACTTTTTTTAATTTGTGAGTTAAAACGAAGAATCGCAAAAAGGTTTGGCCATTGATCAAGCTTAAATAATGCTTCTTGACTCATGAGTGTAAGCATCCCATTTCTCAAGCTTGAGATATTTAATAGCATACACGGCAGTTAAATTGTTTTTAAACTTTTTTCTTGCCATTCTGAAGAGAACCACGGATGCATAGGGTGAAATATTTGAAAAAGTGGGAGAGGAAACATATACTTTATGAATAGGGGTGTAATTTCGTTTCAACCTCATCACGGGAACAGAAAAACAATGTTCGCAGAAGAATAAAAGTCTTTCGTCATCCGTTTTGATTCGTTTATTGTACTTCATATGATAGAATACGGTTTGAGGAAGTTAGAAACACTTTTCCACGCCAGGTCGTCAGCACATAACAAGTGAAAACAGTAAAAAAAAAAAAACATTTTTTCTCACCCGTCCATTACTCTGATTTTTTTTCTCGAGTAGGTTTATTCAAAAACTGAAACGAATAGCACCGATTCTCGTAGGACAAATGCATGCCATAGATTTTCAGATAACTGAGAAAAAAGCTGCTCTGGAATATGAGTCAAAAAGTCATTCATCATCGGCACACAAAAAGAAAAAAATAGAGCTTCGGACAGCACAAAATTAAGATCCCATCCATAAAAGAGAAGAGACGATATCGTCGTTGCTCAGGATGATTTCCTCAGCAGACTCTCGTAATAAAGCTGGATGTCTCCATATTGAAGGAAGGCGAGGTCAGCCACTCAGCCGTAGTAGGGCCGCCGGTAGCCGCCGCCACGGCCGACGTAGATGCCGCCTCCGTGCGGGCCTCGAATGGCAACGCCGGCTCCTCTATACACTCCGCCGCCTCCGTAATATGGTCTTCCGTAATAGGGTCGTCCGTAATAAGGTCCCCCGTAGTACCGTTGCTCGTCGACGACTAGGTCATCGACGACAGCTGGAACTTCCTCAGCAGGGCTCAGGTCTAATTCCAGATTTTGTGGAGCCTCTGCGGTCACGATCGTTGCGACCATGGCCACCAGGGGCAATGCCATCTTTAAAAAAATAATAAGAAAACAAGTAAATGAACAAGTTCCAAGACTGTTGGGAATGTGTCCTGGATCGTCAATCATCAGAACAAAACAATTTTCTTATTATTTTCACTCAATTTGATAATTTTCAAATTCCTACATTCGATATTGGAAATACTGTACTGTGTTGAACCAGGATAAATCAAACCTCCCAAAGTCAAGTACTGTACCTCCCTAAGTTTTTTTTTTTTTCAAGTGCCTGTCTGAATTTTCTTTAAAAAAACCATTGAAAACCTATCTAGCTTGAAGGCTGTTCCTCTCAAACCTCCTTAACTCCAATTTCTTTTGGCCTTTTGGGCTACTATTTTCTGGACGAACAGGAAACAGGAAACAAAAAAGTAATTTGATTGTGTTTTGAAAGGAAGTGAAAGACTAATTGGGCAAGTGAACCCTTGCCACTGATGAGTTGAACATCCCATCAATTCATTTAAAAAGCAATTCAAGGCCAACAATATCCTCATTATTTATAAGTTCCTGCACTTATTTTTCATTTCCCAAAATAAGGCTCGTTTCCTTAGCTTGAAACCTCATCCTAACTCGAATTTTTTTTGGCTATTCGAATAATTGAAGAGATTGAGAGACTGTAGATTCTGAATATGGTGGTCAGATATTCAATCAAGCCCTGAATCAAGTACTTTGAATTTCCATCTCAAAATCATACAAAACTTGGGACGTTCCGAATGCTTCCAAGTTCCGATTTTGAGGGTTGGTCCTTTTAGCAATCATTTTCGGTTTAAAGAAAAAGAGCAGGATTCTATTTTTCTCATGTTCAGCGAAATTTTTAGACGGAAAGGTCATCATTAAAGATCATGAAGGGGAAGAAAATAATCTATTATAGAGAGACACTGTAACAACCATGGAACTTGATGACATTTTTAAACCTTGAGTGAGAAGCAATAAAGAAGTTAATCAGGCTAATTCAAGATTTGCCAATGTCCATTTCAGGAGTTGTTGGCAGTTTCGTTGTTGTTGGGTAAAACAAGTGAATTTATCAAAACGGTGGAGAATAGCATTTGCAAGTCTGGGTTCAAAATTTCCAATCGAGGGAAAATAATTTCAGAAGCTTAGATTGAATTTGGATTTTTGCATCCCTTATGGATGCGTCTAAACTGGATCACGGAAATCAATATTACCTATCAACATTAAAATATCCAACATTAATACAGATTTAAACTTTTAAAATAAGGCAGACGATAAAATTTAGGCTCCTGGAGTTGAGAATTTTTTTTTATTGAAACCCCTGAAAACCGTGTGTAGGAAAGCTCGTAACGAGATTCTCGAACGGGATTGTTTTCGATGTTTGCGGTATGGAATTGGATATTTACCTTTTTTTCTCATTCCTTGATGAAAGTTGATTTTTATTATTTTCAATTTGTTGCACAAATTTTCGAAGCAAACCTTTCTGGCTGCAATCGAGTGATTTTTTCTTAAAAGTAAGAAATCAATAATTTTAATTTTTCAGGCCCTACTTCGCCTGCGTAGAAAATGTTTTGGGGACTCGAAAGACAATTTAGAAATATCTCGTACCTCAGTACTTTGCTGTTGTATTCTCTGACAAAGAGAAACCTGCCTTAAAAATGTGAAGGCTCTAATTTTATATCGAATGCCACGGAAGCCATAACAAAGAAAAATGTTTTTACTCACCAGAAAGATTCTCATGTTTGTTTGTGGGATGATGCGAAGTACGCCTCTTGAAACAAAAAAAAAAACTGAAGATTCTTTCTACTATTTTCAAGCACAAAATCTCTGCACACCACGTGTAGCCACTTTTTGGAATGGAAACTGCGCCCAGGGCAAGTCTGGTATTATACCTTTTCTTGAACGTGCTCAAGGCCTTCTCTTGTCCCGTATAGTTTCCGGGGCGCGGGTTCCCTGTCGACTTTTTCCTTTAAGGTAAGGCAAAGGTATTCTGGCACCTTGAAAAAACAACAGCATGATGGGCACGACACGCTCATCACGGCCCAGCGGTTTCTATTTTACATAATGCGTTTGCCTATTTACGGACCTGCGAAAAGCCTCGCTTCTCTTTATATGTAAACCGACTTTGACCCCAGCACGTGATTATGGTATAGTGGATTTGATCGGGCGAAATTTGAAGTGAGGGTTTCACAACGATTCATTCATTATTGTGATTGACCGAGAGGGATTTTTGAAATAATTATCGATTCCTTCGAGAAATTTAATGTATTTTACTGATCAATACTGCAGGAGTCACCATTTGGAACTTCTTGAAATATATTGGAGGAGTTGGCCTCAAGTCCCGTTCTATGCTCGGAAAATCTCAGACTGAATAAAAAAAAAACTCGAAGGTTCATCAGAAAATAAACTTTTAAATATTACATTTAAAAGTGACCGTAGACAATTTTTTATAGACTGAATTAAAAAAAAACTCGAAGGTTCATCAGAAAATAACATTTAAAAGTGGCCGTAAAATTTTATTTTTGCATTTCCATATTAAGCACTGTAACTTACAAACTGTCATTTGAGAGTATTGAGACCGAAGAAAATCTCGTATACCGCATTTCCTTCATATTTTCTTAAGAAAGAAAATGACCAGGAAATAATTTTCTATAAACACCGGATTCATGGACATCAAAAGTGGAATTGAACTTCTTAAAAATGATTTCAAAATGTCTTCGCTTGAACTGGAAAATAGTATTTTGGAAAATAACCCAGTCAGAGAGCCTGTGAAGATATCTGATTGATTATCTATCCGTGCTGGCGATGACAGAGCAAATCGACATTATAAATTAATAGCAACGTTCAAATAATGAAATGAGGTGATTAAATCCATATTTTTCTACCCATCGCTGAATGGTCATAATAGCAACATGAACTGGTATCTTCACTGTCCCAAATAATTGAGTATATCTTGCGTAGGGTCTCTTCTTTCTTGCCCTCGGGGTTTCAGAGGGTGCATTGGCCCTTCAGGTGAATTTTAAAATGTTCTTTCACCCTAACCGAGCCCTCAACCTGTCCTTGAAATTCATAGAACCTATAAAGTATGAAACGAACAGTTCCTTCAGGTGTTCCTCGAGTTCCTTACGCGAACCCACCCAAAAATGGATATTCTGTACAGTACATTCATCGATGACGCGGAAAAATCCAGGATTCAGAAATGTAGTGGAAAAACAATTTTTACATCATGTTTTTCTGCATTTTGGCAGTTGATTTTCGCGTAGGTCGATGCTTACGAGAATGCTTAAAAGTAAAGAAAAAAGATTTGCCATATATTCATGCGATTACAGGTAGCAGTTTTCCTCGTCCAAAATTGGGTTTATTTTATTCCTCCCAGAAATCGGATGTGGCCTACACTTTACGCATCTGAGAGTCTGTCAATAAGCTGGAGACCAGGAATCTCGTATGACTTGCGTATGTTCGAAATTAAATATAATCATGAAATTTAAATGGGAAATCGTGTATCGACTTTCACCCGGCAGCAAAATCAAATCTCTTGGCCAGCTGAAGATTTCTAAACTGTAACATTTTGCTCACTATACAGTACTTGCTGATGATAAAACACCTTAACTCGGTTATTCTTCTGAAGTTCTCCAAAAAAAACATGCTTCTTTACAAAATTAGAACTTTTTAGGCCTGAAGCAATTTTCTCAAATAAGTATACCTCCGAAGCGTTGCATGAAATTGATGAAATGCGACATGAATGTGGTCAAACTTTTAGGCAGATCAGGTGACTAAATAATTTTGCCGATGGATATAACTTCTGATTTTATTTCTCGAGCGCCTGTACGTCTATTGACTCAAATTTCCATGTGCATGTTATATCGTCTTTCGATCATAAACATAACATGTGTCTGCATTTTTCCTTGTTATTTACTTTTTCAAATAGGGAAAACATGTAACGTGCTTTTCTTTACGCGAGATGAATTTCATGGTTGAAATTTATCCCATCAGCCATTTCATTTTTTATTTAAACTGTCGAACTATTTTCAAATGTGAGGAATTCCTGATTCATGGTTGATTTAGGTACATCAACCCTTGGTAATACCAGGGGAACATATTAGCATTTTTTTGCTAAGAAAGCTTCGGAATGAAGAAGACCAGTACTGTATTACAACAGTACACACTGAAACTAAACTTCAGGGATTTACCTGGGGCAAAAAGCTCACCGTTCAAATGCTGGCATCCTGTATAACATGGGCATTAATATCAAAAAGAGAGAATAAACTTGATATTGCTGAAATAAACTTAGCAAAATGCATATCAAAATGACCCAGCACCAATGCCTTAGTATCTTTCTTAAGGGCCTTGAAATTAGAGTATGTGGTCTGTTTTTTTAAAAATTACTATCTATGAATATTGTTTTAAAAAATTTGCTCAATGTGGCGACGAATGTCCATATTATGAGTTAATTTCTGCATGACAGGACACATTTTGCTCGTATGAAATGTCTTTATTTGGAATTGCCTGCATTTTCAAGCAGAATCGACATGGTGAACAGACTTGAACTTTATTCCACGGGACACACGTAACATCATTTGTACAAAAATGATCTGACTGACAAAAATTCATATAGGCTTTGCAAGTGGATGTCAAAATGAGGTCAACCAATGATCCCAGGTAATCCAATTGAAACAGAGCCACCCAAAGGTCCAGTGATAGGGAGGCAACCAGGTCTTCCGGGTGCCACCCCAGGTCTGCCAGGTCCTCCAAATCCAGGCCCTGGTCTGCCAGGACCTCCAAACCCAGGTCTTCCTCAATGACCAGGACCATGACCATGGCCGTGTTCATGTCCATGACCATGGCCGTGTTCATGTCCATGACCATGGCCGTGTTCATGTCCATGACCATGGCCGTGTTCATGTCCATGACCATGACCATGGCCGTGTTCATGTTCATGACCCCCGAAGTCACCCCCATGACCTCCAAAGTCACCGCCACGACCTCCACCTGGTCCTCCAAATCCACCACCATGACCTCCACCTGGTTCTCCAAATCCACCATTTCCTTGTCCTGGGCCTCCACCATGGCCTTGTCCTGGTCCACCACCTCCTGGATGCCCTCCTCCTCCACCACCACCTCCAGGTCGACCACCACCAGATTGACGACGGTTTCTGTTAAGTACATCCTTTCCGTGGCCAACTTCAGAAGTACACACCACTGCGAGCAGCACCAAGGTAGTAAGCGACACCTACATTAAAAAATATAAATTCAAATTTAGCTGGTATACGAATCATACGCGGGGTGACGATCGCATCCAGTCACATTGCTGTCGATGAGCAAAAACCGTTCGAAATTCAATTTTGATGAACAAAACAACCAAATTCATTTTATCGAGAACATTTGATTGCAAAATCCTTCAGCGTACCCATAGTCGCCTTTCGCCCATCTTGAGGTATTTCACACGACCGTAAATCAATCTGCTGAAGAAAGAAAAAAATGAGTTTACACTTTTGAAAATTTTTAATCCCTGTAACACCGCGTTCCGTGAATTGTTTCGGGGTCACTTCGCAGTATGAACCTATATCAAACCCCCAATCCGTCTTATATTCATGTTCTGCTTCCATATTCTGAAGGAAAGACATTCTCCAAACATTATTCCTAAGAAAATAAAGTTACGCAACTGGTCAACTGGGTTTCACTTTCACGTGTCTTGGTGTAGAAGAAAAGAACACATATTTTTCCCCGACAGGAAGCAGAGTGAACCACAACGAAGACCAACGTGGGGATAACTGGCCCACGTGTATCGAACCATTGTAAGTATTGCATTGGTGATATGCACATAATCTGATTTTTTCTTTGGTCATGTACCTGGTGAATGCACAAAAGGTTACCTTGTGATCACAAATTGTATGCATTTTATGGATGGATGCAGTTGCAGTTATCAAAAATCCCCATGGGGAATTCTGTTCTGGGAATTGTTCATCATACTGTCATCATATCTTTAGTGAGTCCTCAAACAGGTTAATAATACCCAGTTCTCTTTGGTTTCCATTTTCAGGCTGGTTTGCTGTTGTTATAAACTCAAGGTGTGTGGTACTTATCACTTGTTTTCTAGGCACCAATATTAATTTCCTATTTAGGTTGTTGCTTTTGCGCATGGCTTTTGCTTAAAAGAACAGGAGGGAAGAGCATATTGTGAATATTAGGCATCCATGGGAGGCTAGTAGTGAAACTTCTGATGTTGCTGCCATTACAAACCTTTCCTTTGGGGAAGCGCTTGAAATTTCAAAAATGTCTAAAAGATTTGCTACAATAAGGCCTGTAAACAAATGTATGCACAGTAAGTTCTCTCTACACTTGGTTGCTTTCTTGCTTGCTTTTGTATTTTACAGTTGTATTCACAGATATGTAAGACAGAGCAGGGCACTCTAGAAGTGCTTCTATGTTTGGTGTGGTCATTGGTCCACGTCTAGATCAGGAAGAGAGCTCATGTTGACCAGGAGGTTGACATTGAATTGGACATGGACAGGACTTTGAACAACCAGGACTCAAGACCAGAACAGGACCAGGCAAGCAAGGACAGCTTCAAGACAGCTAGGGAGTGATCCACATGGTTTTTTTTTTGCACCTTTAGGCTTTTGTTGTACAGCTAGGAAAACTGCAATAAAAAGCTTTAAGAGAGAGCTTTTGTGTTTTACTGTTTTGGTTGGTCTCCCTTCTTTTTATAAAGTTGGATCAGTAACACTGGGCTTCTTCAACACTGGACACCAGAAACAAGGATTAAACAGATTATTCTGAACAATACTGTAAGAGTATCAATGTAAATTCAGAACAGCCAGAACACTGTAAAACACTGTACTGTAAGTTGAAAACACTGATACATGTTAGGAATGTTTTGAATAGACAGCTTGGTGGATTCATTTGATAGCCATGATTCCAGAAGCATTCAACTGTAAGCATGGATATACTGTGGGGCAGAAGGAGCAATTTGACTGGCAACCAGTTCAATAGTGGTCCCTTCTCTGATATCAATGTTGCAATGCCTCCTCCTTCTAATAACATATCTGATTTTTGCAAAACACAAATAAAAGATGCTGATAAGAATGATAGTAAGCAACACAATAGAGACAATTAGATATATATATGCATAGTCTCTAAAATGTAACTGTACTTCACTCATATCTTCTGCAGCTGGATTCCTTGGAGTTTCTGCTGCTTTTTTGATTACAGCATTAACCTCCACATTTTCTGACTTTGGAATGACACTTCTAACTTTGGCAGCTGTGATGACAACTGTCAACGAAAATGACAGAATTGCCTTGGATGACCTGGAGGCAATCCTTAGAAAGAATATCAAGTTGATTTCAAAAATTCTGAGGGCAAGCTGGGCTACAACAAAAAAGGGCACCTTGTCTTTTAAGTGGAGAGTAAAACTCTGCCAGGGTGAATCATGAAAAGAATTCAAAAAAATTGTCAAACTGGGCTGATATTTTTTTGTGTGCCAAATAATATGTTTTCCCTCAAGAAAAAATTTGTTTCAGGTCAACTGTAGGCCATTTTCATAGCTACTCCAAGAACTTTTGTTAGAACCCTCATAAGGCAGGTGGGAATTTCATAGGCATTGATTCCAAATAAATTTCCATTTTGTCTCAAAAGGTGAAAATGATTCAGATAATCCTGTTGCGATTTAGGGGCACCCATGTAGGTGTCCTTGGCAATCAGGAGAGCATGAATTTTGAATAATTCATACACTTCCAAGTTCCGTATCACTGGGACATGTCAGAACATTTAAAATACATGTGCCATATGTTGTTGTTAGAGACTTACAGTCAAACATTCCTGTGGTGACAGGGTTGGAACAAATAATATCAAACAATTCAGTGGCTGAAGGACCATTAATATGGGGGTTGATGTTCAGTGGTGATAATTCCTTTCAACACTGTTTTGACTTGATTACAGTGGGCCCCCAACTTACAATAGGCCCATGTTACATTGGTTTCAACATATGCTTTTTTTTTATTAAAAAAACCTTGACTTATGTTGGGGTTTCATGATACAACAGTAATGTAATAAAATCTGATTACAAAAAACTCCCAGGGACCTGATCAATTTTATTACAATGAGATCCATGGTTTTTTGGGCATGTATGGGACTAACATTTTGTGGGAAACAGATAACAGATGCTAGTACAATACTTCCACAACAGATGCATGAAGAATTGCCCAAATTTTGAACTTTTTTGATGAAATGACAAAGAAAATTTAAAAAGTGAAATACTATTATCTTATTTTAAAGATTTGATTTTTAACATCTTCTGAAAATATACTGATTTTACTGAAGTATAAGCCAAAAATTTCTCACAAAAAGTTGAAATATAAAGGTAATTTTAGTTTAATAATTTTTTCTGGAACAAATTAATTTCTTATAATGTAACCTTGAGGGAAATAGGGTTTCAACTTACAACGGCCCCATGTTACAGCGTCCATCCTGGAACAGATTGATGACATAAGATGGGGGCCCACTGTATAATCAAAAAAATGTCTCTGGAAATCAAATCTCTGAACTTCTTCTATATCTTGCATAAGAAATAGAGCCAAATCTGTTAACTGGGATATTTCTAGACTAAGTGCAAGGGTCTTTGTCCAAATGTTATTACCTGTTTGTGGATTGCTCCCATTGCTTTTGATATTGTCTACAAGATTATCAAGGAGAGATTCATGTTGAAATTGTTCACATGCAAAGAGTGTCAAGGTGGTAAGGAAAGCTCTTTTCTCCTTGACTTGTATTTTCATCAATTTTTGCAATGTTTCTTTCAACTATTGGCAAAAGAATGAGGTAAGGCATCTCCTTCAAGGGGGTCAGCAAATGCTTTTTACTTGAGGGGCTAAATTAATAGTCAAGGCATCCAATTTTTTTATCTTATGGGACAATAAATCCAATGTTACTGTGATAACAGTTGAATAATTGGCAGTACCATTTCTTTAGCTGCAACAAAGCTAGAGGAGAATGAATGGCTCTTTTTCCAAATGGCAATAAGAGATAAAATGAACTGACCAAGGTCTACTGAGGCTTCTGAAGTCCAGAAATTTGTAGGAATACATACTTGGTAGAGATCCTCCACTGTCACTCCTACATTGCCAGGAAAAGTGCAGATGGGGGACACCTTGTCAAAACAATGGCTGTTGGACACAACACCCTTGTTGTCCCTAACTTCCTCAATAAATAAGGCACTGTTCACTTTGAAAAGGGCCAAGAAAGGAATTAACAGAGCCAAATACAACATGTTGGGATGTTACGTTAGCTTGCGCGCAACTGGCAAGTTATTTAGACTTACTGTGTCTGCATGAGTCTGAACTGTCTTTTGTTTGTCCTCTAGTCCTTGTTGGAAGGACATTATCCAAGTCCAAACCAGAGAGCATGTGTGGTTTTGGTATCCATTTCTGTTTGCTATTGCCAGATGCTTGTGCTCTTTCTGCTTGTTGTGATTTCTCTTGGGCCTTTTTCTCTGCCTTTTCTGCTTTTTCTTTTACTTCTTGGGCTTTTTGTTCTGCTTCCTTTGCCTTCTTCTGTTCTCTTTCTTTCTGGCTTCTGCTCTTTGAACCATCAGCAGGTGCGCTAGAGGTTGTCTGTTGGGGCAGACTTTTGAATGTTTTGGTTGACTGACCAGGCATGAGTAACCTTGGAGGGGTGCTTGATGCATCTGGTGTGATTAGAGCACTATCACTAGCTGCAGGCACTTTTACTTGTTCTTCATATTTGTCCAATCCTGGTGAGAAGAATTTACCTATTTTGTCATGAATTTCTGAAAAGAACTCAGAAATTTTAGAACCAGCTTTAGCTGATTGGGGTTGTATGGTCTGTATAGAATCATTTGCTGATGCAAAAAATTCCTCAGTTTGTTCTGACACATTATCCGGTGGTTCATCCTTTTTAGAAGATGTTGAAGGGGTTTTGTAAAATATCATGTCCAGTACCTCTAATGAATCAATGATTGGTTCAGGAGTAGGTTTGACAGTGTTGTCTGACTCTTTTGCAGACTGGTTGGCAGGATCTAGGGGAGGTGCTGGTTTTGTTGGGGACTTTGGTATCCTTATTGGAGTCTGTGCTGTTTAAGGAGGGACAATGACCTGTTTGGTAGAAGTTCCTGTATGTATTGGTTTAGGAATGGGAATATCATTGTCATCATCAGGTTTGTCAAATGTGTCATCAAACTCAGTGATATATGGAGAGTCAATAGGCTGGTTAGTAGGAAGGATAGGTTTTCTATTGATGTACAGTCAAACATAGCTGATGTGAACCATGTCTGTCCATTTGGGGTGCTGATCATCCTGAATCCTAATGACTACTGGGTTAATTACTTCAAACACAGTATATGGGCCTTTATAAATACTTAGCACTCCATTTCTTTCCAACAAAAGTAGGAGGGTGCTGTCACAACCAGACCTTGTATTCTCTGCTGTAAATAGTCCCTTTTCTATGGACATTTAACATTTCCAGATATGAAGCCTGTCCCTTTTGAATGGTGGCCTGGGCTTGTTCTTATAAAGTATTGAGTTTTTCCTTTTTGGCCTCAAAGAATTCCTGAATATCTTGGAATTCTTCTTGATTCTGTAACCCAGATAACCAATTTTGTTGGGGTTCAAGTCCAGTTACTTTTTCAAATGGAGAAGCTTGAAGAGCTTCATGCTTCAACAAATTGTGGACCCACGCCACAAGTTTTAATAGTTTGTCCCATGTACTTTTGTTGTGGGATCAAGGTACAGGGCCAGGTATTTCTGCAGTTCTTGGTGAGAATGCTTGTTTTGGCCATTACCTTGAGGGCAGTATGCCATAGAGCAGGGCTTTTCAACCTTTTTGAAGCGCGTACCCCTTTTCATCCTCTGGAACAGTCAGGTACCCCTAACACTAACTTGAAATGTGTATTTCAATCATGTAATTAACCATATTTTCTAAAATTTTCTTGAAGCTTCCTAATTACATGAAAACAAAATGTACTCCATCAAATCTATCTTGTACTTCATCTTTATTGAATCTTGTACTTCACCTTTATTGATGAAGATGATGCATCAGGCAAACTATGTTTGTCAAATATGGAAATTTAGTGACTGCACAAGTTGAACCAGTGAATGCTTTATTTTCTGTGAATTAAAAATGCAACCATCCAAGAAGTACAACAAATTAGTTCTCAGCAGGTTATTCTTGGGCCAGATCACTTTCTTTTTGCACCTTTGGTTCATTGAGAAATTGATTCATACTAAATTATTTGCCTGCAACATATTCCACATAGAAATTACAGTAAATGCATTTAAATTCAGCAGGTTCAGCATCATCAAATATTAAATTTTTTTTAAATGAAGCACTGTGCCTTGCCTCCACAGTGACCAGCTTTATTAATACTCATGTATGTCAGAGTAAAACTGTTCATCATAGAGACACCTAGTGAATTCACTTGTCAGTCATTGCAGCAAATTCAGGACAAACTCTATTTCTAAAAAATACAGAGAAGATGCTTTATTTTCCAAGTGAATTTCATGAAGATATTTTTCAAGTATGAGAGACAATTTGTAGCTACCATCAAGGTGTGATGGAATTATTAATTATCATCACTCATTAATATTTAAAGTTTAATAGAAGATATTTGAATTAAGCTGCAGCAGAAAATGCCCAAATAAGTGGCTGTCAGTAAAGGAATCACTTTGCTGAGAAAAGTTGATGAGTTTTGGGCACTCAGAGGAAGTGTTCCAGCCATGCATCTAAATTTGAAGCACTGCTGAGTTATGAATAAACTGTTAGGTGCTAAAGTCTTGGCATTTGTGCATTCTTTGAGAGCCATTTTTTTGCAAACCAGACTGAGGCTTGGCAAGTTCTTGGTTTAATGCTCTTGCTTGAACAGTGGCTGATTAATTTTTTTTATCCAACACATTTGTCTCTGGCATTAGCCAGAAAGCTGAAAAGCTTTAATTTTTCTTTTCCTAAAAAATTAAAGCTTTTCAGCTTTCTGGATAATGCCAGAGACAAATGTGTTAGGAATTTTAAGAATTTATGATAATGTTTCTGGAAGCCATTCAAAATCTGGGATTTGGCACATGTGAATCTGCTTTGATACATTACATCCATTTGATTTTTTTTACTGGCATATGTGAATTAGAGAAAATCATGAAGCCTTTTCTGTGGACCTAGAATTAAACATTTCTTTCCTCAAATGTGTATCACTGCAGTTGTAGCACTGGCTGGGTTTGGCCAAGAATACCTGACTTGAATAACATCAGGCAGCAACATTTTCTCACATCAGTTTCAATGGCAATGGAAGTACAGATCTTATCTGCAAATTGACCTGAATAAACACCACACTTGCCTAATTTAATAAATTTGTGTGCTGGACTTCCCAAGGCTTGCAAATTAAAAAAATATATATATTGTTCCATTCCCTCCCCCCCCCCCATGAAATAAAACATTTTGGCTCAATTCTTGAAAAAGTTTTTTGTTTTTCATCATAACTCTTTCAATTCTTGATATTTTTGACTTTAAAATAAGAAAACATGGAACACTTCACCACACATCTTACTTTCTTTCAATTTTGAATTTTGGTGCCATGGAACCATTTTTATAATTTTTTAAAATGTCAAAATTGGGATGCAAAAATTTAAATAGTTAAATTTAGCTCACTGTCATTTCTTTAAAATTTGATCAATTTAAAAGTTCATTACAGGGTTAGATGCACACTAAAGTTTTACAAATTTAGATATTTTTTAATGGGGGAGAATGTTGAAAGTTGAATCAGTTAAAAATAAAAATGTGAAAAGATTTTCCCTAATTTTATCTTGATTTTGAAAAAAGTTTTACATTGTTCATTGTCAATCCATCAATTTGCAACCTTTTTCAAAATTCAAAAAAATGTGGCAAACACCATGGTGCTTCTAATAAGAGTTTTAAACCTTAGTTTGGTTGAATATTGAATGTTTAAAAAAATTTCAAGTTTGAGAAATGGGACACAAAGATTCAAAAATTTCTCTTCAGCTCACTATTGTTTCTTTAAAATTTGCTCTATTTAAAAATTTTGTGCAGGGCTAGATGCGCATCAAAGGTTTACAAATTTAGAAATTTTTAAATCATGACAAATTCTGGAAAATGAATTAGTTGCAAATTAAAATGTAAAACAATTTTGCCTGATTTTGGTTTGATTTTCAAACACATTTTGCATTAACGCCACAAGTTTTAATAGTTTGTCCCATGTACTTTTGTTGTGGGATCAAGGTACAGGGCCAGGTATTTCTGCAGTTCTTGGTGAGAATGCTTGTTTTGGCCATTACCTTGAGGGCAGTATGCCATAACATAGAGGTGTTTGCATGGGCTCCCAAGAAATTTGCCATATTGTGGAACACACTGCTAATGAAGTTTGTTCTGCAGTCAGTCAAAATCCTCTTTGGTGCACCAAACATGCACACCCAGTCACCCAGTGAGCACAAAGATGTCTTTTTTGGATCCAAAATTCATCCAAAGCAACTTATCCCAGAATCTTGCCAAAAAAGGACAAGTTTTAGACAGGTTACTTTGTGTGAAAATTGAACAACATGTGCAATTCTGGATTAAAAAAAGACCAGTCTTGGAGGGATTTGGGACATCTTTTGGATAAAGATTGGACAATGTGTCAAATTTTTATCCAAAAGATGTCCCAATTTCCTCTAAAACTTTTCTTTTTCTTTTTTAATTCTGCTAAATTTTAATAAAATTTTGCACCCATCTGGGGAGTTCACATTCCTTTTCACATGTGTATTAATTATTCTTTCATGTTCTATATCTATTCTAGATGCTTCAATGACATTCAAATTGCATTGCACTTATCCTGTAGAAGTTATTCCTATTACCTGGTTATTTGTATTACCTAGTTAGTGACTGCAAACTACTTCCTATCTACAATTGATTTATTACCAATTCCACTATCTAGCTAACCTACCCATGCTAGAGTGTTGCTGCAGGAACATTTTAAGGAGTAAAGAAGATGCCACGTAATTGGGAATCAAGCCCAGAACCTCTGGCTGGGGAGTTGAACCCCTTAGGCAGACAGCTATACTGCCCACTATATGTGGAGCTAGTCTGGAACTTAGGCTTATACACTGGTGCTGTTGTGTCACAAACCAGCGCCAGGCCAAGGTGCTGTGTGGCGTCAGCAGGATGAAGTCCTGCCTGCACCACAGCTTATCTGGTGGGACGCGCTGCGCACCAAAGGAAAATGCACATGTCCGGATGCACTATGCTGCGCTCCAAAGCAACTTTTTGGCCCAGAAGGGGCAACTTTGGCAGAGTGGAGAACCTGCCTGAAAAGTGGATTTAGCCAGGGTCAACTAGGTTGCCCTTGGCTCAATCCCAGGGTTATTCTGGCCTGTATAAAAAGGGCTGTGTATTATGCACAGTCAATCAGTCTTCACTCAGACTTTACTCAGTATTCTATGGCCTTGTCCCAAGTCTTGTGTCAGTCATCTCTCAGTCTTAGTCAATCTGCAGTCAGTCTCCTACCCTGTTGTCTGTGTTTTGATCTTTGGTGATGCTGATGGGAATGCTGGGGACCTGTGATGAGTCTGGGATGCTGAGACACAACCTCCTCTGAATAAGAGTTGAGGGTTGTGTAAGGCTCCCACTCTGAGGCCCAAAATCCATTGCTGAGCTATTTCTTAACCTTTCCTAAAACCCTTTGTCAGTTACTGGCCTGACAGGTGCCAGAAAGTTGAGGACAAGTTCTCCAAACTTGTCCACATATTATGCTTCCAATCATAAGCATAAAATGTGTCCACATTTCTCCTTGCCATTAATTTTTTTTAAAGAGGGAAAACATGGAATGTGCTTCTCTCCACATGAGATGAATTTCATTGTCAAACTTTATCCCATCAACCATTTTGTTTTTTGTTCAAACTGTCAAATTACTTTAAAATGTGATAAATTGCTGATTTATGGTTGATTTAGGCCCCTCAACCCTTAGTAGAACAAGGGGAACATATTAATTTACCCTTTTTTGCTGAGAAGGATTCTGACTGAAGAAGACCAGTATTACAACATTACACACTGAAACTAAACTTCAGGGATTTACCTGGGGGAAAAGCTCACCATTCAAATGCTGGCATCCTTCATAACAGGGTCATTATAATCAAAAAGAGAGAAGGAAACTTGATATTGCTGGAATAAAATTAGCAAAATGCACGTGAATATGACCTAGAAGCAATGCCTGAATATCTTTTTTCAGGGCCTTAAAACTAGAGTATGTGGGTTTTAAACACCTTTTTTTTTATTCTCATCTATAGGAATATTGTTTTCAAAAATTTGCTCATTGTGGCAATAGTTGTCCATATTTTGAGTTAATTTCTGCATGGCAGGACACTTTTTCCTCGTATGAAATGTCTGTATGTGGAATTGCCTGTATTTTCAAGCAGAGTCGACATGTTAAACAGACTTGAACTTTATTCCACAGGGCACACAAACATCATTTGTAGAAAAATTATCTGACTGACAAAAATGCATATAGGCTTTGCAAGTTGATGTCAAAATGAGGTCAACCAATGATCCCAGGTAATCCAATTGAAACAGAGCCACCCAAAGGTCCAGTGATAGAGAGGCCACCAGGTCTTCCGGGTGCCACCCCAGGTCTGCCAGGTCCTCCAAATCCTGGCCCTGGTCTGCCAGGACCTCCAAACCCAGGTCTTCCTCCAGGACCATGACCATGACTGTGTCCATGTCCATGACCATGACCGTGTCCATGTCCATGGCCATGACCCCCAAAGTCACCCCCATGACCTCCAAAGTCACCACCATGACCTCCACCTGGTCCTCCAAATCCACCGCCATGACCTCCACCTGGTCCTCCAAATCCACCATTGCCTTGTCCTGGTCCCCCTCCAAATCCGCCATTGCCTTGTCCTGGTCCACCTCCACCTGGACGTCCTCCACCACCTCCAAAGCCACCATTTCCTGGTCCACCACTTCCTCCTCCGCCTCCACCTCCTCCGCCAAATCCACCATTGCCTTGACCTGATCCACCACCTCCTGGACGTCCTCCTCCTCCTCCTCCACCAAATCCGCTGCCTGGTCCACCACCTCCTGGGCGCCCTCCTCCTCCACCACCACCTCCTCCAGGACGTCCTCCTCCACCACCTCCAGGTCGACCACCACTGGATTGACGACGGTTTCTGACAAGTGCATCCTTATCCTGTCCAACTTCAGAAGCACATACCACTGCGAACAGTGCTAAGGTAGCAAGCGACACCTACAACAAAACATATATAAATTCAAATTTAGCTGTCACACAAAGCATACGCGGCGTTGCGCTCGCACCAAATCTCCTGCTGTGGATGAGCAAAAACCGTTCGAAATTCAATTTTGATGAACAAAACAACCAAATTAAGTTTATCGAGAGCATTTGATTGCAAAATCCTTCAGCTTACCCATAGTCGCCTTCCGACCATTTTGAAGTATTTCACACGACCGTAAATCACTCTCCTGAAGAAAGAAAAAAGGAATTTCCACTTCAGAAAATTTTGAATGGTTCTAACAGCGCGTCCCGTAAATTGTTTCGGGGTCACTTCGCAGTATCCTGTATGAACCGATATCCAACTCCAAATCCGTCTTACATTCATGCTCTGCTTCCATATTCTGAAGAAAAAAATCTCGAAACATTATTCCTATGAAAATCAAGTTACGCAACTGGGTTTCACGTGTCTTGGTGTAGGAAAAAAAACACCTATTTTTCCCGACGGGAAGCAGAGTGAACCACAACGAAGACCAACGTGAGGGTAACTGGCCCAAATGTATCGAACCCTCGTAAGTATTGCATTGCTGATGCGCATAATCTGATTATTATTATTTTTTCTTTGGCCACGTATCTGGTGAATGTACGAAAGGTTACCGTGTGATCACGAATCGTATGACATTTATGGATGCAGTCGGAGTTATCAAAAATCCCCGAGGGGAATTCCGCTCTGGGATTCGTTCATCATACGCAAATTGCGCGCAAGTCAGGAAAGTTCATTCACTGTCCTTCACATTTTGTCCATGGAAAGAGGATAAAAGCAGTGTTGATCTCTGTGATCATCATGGTTTCATCCTGTTTGCAGGTATCTGGTACTATTTTCATTTTTTTCGCATTCGAATTATTCGGGAATCACGTTTGTAGATCGTCTGGCTGTTGAAAATATCACTTTTTTTCCTTGAAATAAAAAAAGATTCAGGACTATGATTAAATACCCGGGATTCACGCCTCTGTTCATGGATAGTTTTGACTACTAATTTTGTACAGATCATTTCATGGTCGCACGTCCATTTTATGATAAGTAAGTTCTAATTTATTTGATTGCATTCAATCATCCGAACCTTCTTTTAGCGTTTGATTTGAATTATTGCACAAAAGGAAACATATCTAGATTTCGAAATTTACCAGCTTTCCGTGTAAAATTATACGAAAATCCTTCATGGAATTATTCACCCGAATGATAACATATCTTTAAAAAAAATTATACGCAAAAGGATGTAAAAATGGATTCTAGAGGGCGATGTCAATGCAAAAATAGACATATGTGCTCGCAAATATGGCAAAACACTTTGTGTTGTACAGGAATTAGTTATGTTATGCCTTCGATGTTGTCTCATTTGAATCTCTCTTCTTAATTCTCAAAATACGATTATACATAGGTTCACAAAAGACGGTTCGAACAATCCGTTATAATTTCACGGAATAAAGAGCAGAGCTATTTAGCTTCCAGCAATAAAATGGATAAAATTTCCTGGCCCTCACATACTCATTAATTGCACCGAATGAATTCAAGCAAACTGAAAAGGTGTCGAGAGCTGTCCAACTACACTGACGTGAATTTTTTCGGGAAAATCCGCGTTTTTCAGTGCAATGGTCGTACGCGTGCGTGCCACTGAAAGTTATAGACTAAAAATAAGAAATATCCAACAATGACGGCACAAATAAAATTTCCCTTTATTTCCAACGTATGATGAAAAATTAGCTGGAATAAAAAATAAAAAATCCACAGGATTGAAATACAATATTTTTCATTTTTCCTGCACAATAGAGAAGCAATCTCGAGGGTTCATTAAATGTGGGCATATAAATGGATATTTTATCATGTCCTATAGTATAGGACATAATAAATGTCTATATAGTCTCCTGGATATTTATATACGAAGACTAACGGCGAATTCGACATAAAAAATTGCATGTGAAGCAAATTTGGCTCCCCGTCTCAAAATCACTTGATTACTACGAAAGAAGTCATAAACTTTGTGATAAGAAGGTTTCTTTACAATTTCACAGATGCTTTCTTGTAGATTCGAAAAAGGAAATGCGTTGTTCGGTTTCTCAATGTGACCATTCTGTCAGAATGTGTTGATTACAGATACATTTTTGGCGGGGGGGGGGGGGGGGGGGGGGGGGGGGGGGGGGTTTTTTTTNGGGGGGGGGGGGGGGGGGGGGGGGGGGGGGACTGATGAGGGCATTTCATTTTTGCATCCTGGTTTCGAAGACATTTTAAATTGGCTTCCAAAAGAATCCTTAAATCCAAGAGATAATAATCTGATGAATAACATTGATTGGGCATGTCATCGAGCTAGATTCAATTATTTGTGCTTCGCATGAACCTAATGTGCTGTACGTGTAACCTTGAAGATACGTTGCCAAAAAAACTAATCATCTTAAATTGTAGGAGTCATGAGATTTGGTCCAATTCCAAATCTTTTGGAATTTAAGGCAGTAAAACGATCCAGAATTTGTAGATACCCTGTTGACTCCACGTGACTGAACCGAGACCGTCTCTCTGGTTATGATCTCTTGTTGTTCCACTATTTATGCCTTGAGGTCATCACCGAGTCGAACTTGCCTTCAGGGCATGTCTTCCCATCGTAAATACAAGCATGCAGACGTGGTTGACTCTATTTTCGAGAATTAATCTCATCGAAACTACAGTAAAAATGAGTTTTATGGCGGAGGAAATGCTACTGAAGGGAATATACTGGGATCTTGTCTGTTTTTGCCTGAGAAATTTCTCCGCCTGGGAATTTTGTTCCTGGAATATCGTTGTCAAGACCTTAGCATATAAATGGTACACTTTTCTCGATCACGTTTCCGAGAAAAAGAAATTTGTCGTGTGCACGCCAACCTGCAAAGATGTTCCTCTTTCTGCTCCCGCAAAATCTGCGAATCATCCATTCTCGTAAAATTATGTTCTAATAGAAAAAGAGGTCAATTTGGCATCTCAAGAATTAAATTTTCGGAACACGCTCGAGTTCAAAAATCCGCGTTGGTTCATGCCTGAGAAAAAAAAAGCAGAAATGAGCTGTCATGAGAAATTGTTCGCTTGAAAGCTTCAGTTGAGAGACTTCGGTCTTCGAGTTCATTTTATTCACACACACCCTGTTCTTCGTCTCGTTCGTTCGTTCATCGGCCGGAATTCCTTTTCATAATGAGTATTTCCGTCCCACGTGAAGCACTGATTGTTTTCTACATAACTGCTGCGGATATATATACGACCGTAATATACACTCATTGACAGGAAAGAAAACGTCACGGATTGTTGTTCGCTTCCTCGCGAGTCATTTGCTTCGTCCGTTTGGACCGTCAACGCGGTCAGGCTGCTGCTGAAGAAAGATTTGGGCGGACGCGGTTCGTTCACTCTTCTAAAAAATAAGGATGGATATTATGCAGGTTTGTATATTCTTTTTTAGTCGAGCTTCGAGGAACCAGAAAAACAATCGAGTTACGGATGCTTCGACGAGTTGAGGAAACATGCATTTTTTAAAAAGGAAAAAAAGAATTACAAGAGATTGTAATTTTTGATATTCTAGAACTTGAATTGGCTTTTTAAGTGAGTTATTCACAAGGTTGCTGAATCCGGAGGAAAGGGTTTCTTTGCCCGATTATAGTCTTTCATTTCCTTTAAAAACACGCTACATTTTTATTGATTTTCTTTTTCATAAGTCAATTATTGAATGCCAAGTGTTCGAATGATAGGATTCCAAAATATTCTAATTTTGTAGTTTTGATGGGGAAAGCCTTCGAGCTATTTGGGGATTTTAAATTCATTTCTTCTATAAGGGAATTCAGACATGGATTCGAAAAAAAAAATTCGACATCCGGAGGTTGGAATTATCGAGGTTCAGCAATATTTTCTTGCTGTTTATTTGCTTAAATCA
The DNA here is from genome assembly GCA_905338405.1 of Notodromas monacha. NCBI lineage: Eukaryota > Metazoa > Arthropoda > Ostracoda > Podocopida > Cyprididae > Notodromas > Notodromas monacha. The sequence continues at coordinate 27,292 of CAJPEX010002627.1, forward strand.
TGTCCTCATTTGCTTAAATGCTTATCAACGCGTCATAGTAAGCCTATTAAATCACGCATAGTAAGCCTATTAACTTGACATTTGCAAATAAGAATTGCGGACGACTTGACGTTAGCAACCATGAAACTCATCATGCAATTATTGCGCATACTTCTATGACTTCATGTAAAATTCATTCCAAATTTAATTTTTGTCTCTTCAAGATAGAAAAAAATCCAATTTGTCTGCGGATCGATCTCCAATAGATTACGCAGCTACTGTAAAAATCCATTTGATCACAGATTGGAGCTGAAAAAACTGCGCCAATTCATGATCTCTTAAGGACTTTGCACCTGACAAATGGCAGAATTGAAGTGTCAAAAAGACATCGATGAGTAGCCGATACAATACATTTGGGCGTGATTTCATTTACCTCCTCAATTTCAAGAGTGAGGAAAATGTAAACCAACTCGAAACGAGATTAATCAAGTACAGTGGCCATAATCATAAAAATGGTGCAACGACGTTTAAATTACTAGGAATGGCTTTTAAAATACAAACAGGCGCGTGGATTGAACGATTCGAAAGATGAATAACTGAACGAATGTGACAGATAAGCAGATGAACGGGATTTATGAAAATCCAAGCAAAAACACCTAGGTACAATTTCTGACCCTAATTCAGCCTTTTTAATTTAAATGTAACGTACCCTAAGTAAATGTTTATCGGGATAAGTTTATGCGAGGTGTAAAAGCTTTCTACTCATGGCAATCGTGAATTGCCCCTTTATTGTGTTTTTCAATTCAAAGTCAGAATTCAAATGTCAGTTGTAAATTGTAATAAACTTTCCTTCAATGTCGGGATTGGCAATGGATCATGCCCTTGATTTTCACGCGGATAATAATACGACCCAGGTGTTACTGCATTGACGGAAATGCGACACTTCATGCAAGTCAATTTTCCACCATCATTTAACTCATCTTATTTATGAATTTCCTTTGAATTTTCCGACTGAAACCCTGCTGATGAACGAACCGTGACAGGAGCTATATAGTGCCCGGTAGCTTATTTAATTACATGTAAAGAAGTAATTGAATAGACGGAAGCAAATCATTACTCTCCCTTCCGTTATAATAGCAGTTGATCATGACCTTGGATAAATTCTTGGACGCCATTGAATTACAGTATATAGTTCAAAATTACTGCATTGGGGAATAATCCATATATTTTGAAGTCACGAAACTCACGATTGCATTTCTTGTTTTTCACTTTTTCAGGCATAAATTTAGCATCAACCGAATTCTTCTGGCGACAACTAGGGATATACAGTATTCCTGTAAATATCTTATATAAGTGTATCTTATGTAAGTGTGTGCTGAGCGGCATTCTTTAATTTGCTGTTTTTCAGCATCGATTGTAAAATGAACTTATATCCGTTTTCTTCAGAGAACTGACATTCAAAATGAATCCCTTATTTTAATATCTTACGTAAAACCAACGAACAGGATTACTTCAGTTTAAAAATTATTTTCGAAAAGGTCACCCGCTTTCCCGAGAGTATAGTTACATCGCTTATCAAAATGAAATTTAGGGCTCCATTGAAGTTCATTTCTTTTGTCTGAACCGTTTCTCATTACTACCATTGTACGAATCAGTGAGCAACATCGAAAAATCAAAATTTTCAAGTACTCATTCGAATTTTTTCCTAATTTGAAGAGGATAATATTCTAGGTTCAGTCACGATTGAAGCCACTCTAAAATTACTTGCGAAGAAACAGAATATTTCAAATCATTTACATAGGCGAATTCTCTCTCTCTCTCTCTATTGTGAAAAATTCAAGGAACAAGAAAAATCGCTGTAGGGAGAATTCCATTGTAGAGAACCCTTCGACATGGTTAGAGCACCCTATTTAATATATGACCTATGCATTGCCATGAAACCAAATAAATACTACTTCGTTATATAGAGAAAAATCGTCATGAAAAAAATCGTTGTGGAGAGATTATACTTGCATCTTTAAAATTACTCGGTGTTCCGATTCCATGCGAAATTCTCAGATCGATGTACAAAATATCAACTAAAATAACAGGATACCGAGGAGTTAACCCCGTATTTTTCAGGGAAGTTTCTTTGTTTCAACAACCAGCCGTTTTGTTCAACAATCAATCACTAAATGAAATCCAAAGTCTCACAGACAATTTCTTCGCATTTCCGCATAATATTACAAATAAATTATTTGAGAAAGAGATTGATTTCCAACTTGGAAGTCTTCTCCTTCCAAAGCTTCTCATCGGCAGTGTTGGTCCAGCCATATTCAACGCTCACTATGTTCATCATCCTCCGCTTGGTGTCGCTCTTCCAACATTTCTCCAGTGTCCATGGTTTCATGCATCATCGCTCGACTAATCAATTTCAATAATAAGGCTGGGGGTAAACGGGGTAAAAGGTCTGTCCGGAATGAACTGGCACGTAACCCCCGTGGTAGGCAGGGTAAGGTGCGTGTACAGGTGCAGGTGCGTGGTACTGCGAGTAGTAGTCCGACCTGCGATGACCCTTGGCCTTGCCGTACTTTTTGTAGTGCTTCTTCTTGTAGCGCTTGGAAGAGTGGCCACCGTAGTGTTCATCGGAGCCGGAATCGCTGTGGCGCTTTCCGTAGGGCCCGTCGTGGTGACTTACGTGGTACCCATCGTAGTGCTCGTTAGAGTCAGATGAGTCAGCCATGGCACAAGCCACGAAGGCTGCCAAAATCACGAACAGCTGCAAATTTGAAAACAAAAAAATACAAATCGAAGAAAGATGCTAGGAAAAAATGTCATCAAGGAAAGCGGAAATGGAGCATGAACCGAACATTTTTTTAAATATTTCTGTTCATATCCAGAAAACTCCAAAATAAAATTCTCGTCTGAAAAGTAAAACCATGCTTTCTATGGGATAGTTTAAAATAATTTGAAGGCGCAAAGGATTCTGAAAAATGATGAACTTCCTGTCGTACCTAGAATTACCCTCTATAGTGCAGTACTGTATAACCAAAACTGTTTATCTTTCAAAACGAAATTTCTCAAAAATAACCCTAAAATATATATATTTAAGACAACGATGCTACGAATGATTTCGATCAAGAAAGGAAAAATGGGTCCAAACACGAAATTTTCTCGCCTTCCGAATTCTTTGTCAATATTCTGACGAACGACTCAAAAATGAAATGCTCGTGGAAAAAGTAAAACAATGCTCTCTCTAGATAGCTGAAAATAATTTGAAGGCGCAAATAATTCTGCAGAATGAACAAACTTCATGTCGTCCTCCAAATTTCCCTCTTTTGTCTAACCAAAACTGATTATTTTCCGAAAGAATTTCTCAGAAAATTTATTATGATTTGAAGGGACAGCACATAATTAGGAAAATACTGTAAATGAACTTCCTATGTCGTATTCAGAATTCCCCTCTTTCGCTCAAGCAAAACTGATTATTTGTCGATATGAATTCTGAGATAAAAATAATTTGAGGGCACAGAGACTTAGGAAATCAAATGACTTCCTATCATATTCAGAATATCGCTCTCTTCAAAACCAATAATATTGTTTAGCAAATTTTTGGAAAACCCATTCAAATATTACCCTAGTTTGTTAAGATCATAACTTATATTTCTAACTAACTACGGTAGTTACCCTAGTTAGTTTGAAACTTTTATATATTAAGTTTCAAATTCATCCACCTGCCAGCTTTATTGAACAATTATTTTATTTGAAGAACCTCTAAGGTATTCTTGATGGTTATTCAAATGCAGCAAAAATCACAGAGCTGTGGGGTATATCTAAAATAAAATTGCTTGAAACTTCGCTTAAAATATTGTCTCAGTCCTGGTGTCACATAATCCAGAAGACATCATCGCTAACATTCGAATCATTTTCCGGCGCTGGCAGCCTATTTCAAAAATATTTTCAAGATGCATTATTACCCCTTTTGATGCTAATCTTGTTGACTTTGTGACGCCAATTACTTGCAGGACTCCATAAAAGAAAACAATATACCTCTTAAAGGTCTTATCATTCCTGTCAAAAACTCAACCTTTCACGAAGAAGTCATTGCTCAGCGAGAATCAAAAAAACCTTGACGATACAAAAATGACATGTTAGGTTTAAGGATATAGGGCGAAATTGCGGAGATCATGACTTATTTGTATAGAGGGTATTTCTTCAACATTTTGACGAAGAGTGACAACAGATTCTCGATATTCGATTTTGTACTGCTGTATTAAAAAAATGACCATGCTTACCAAGACAATCTTCATGTTTAGAAAAAAATTCCGATGAGATATCACGGTTTCTTGTGGCAGGATCAGTAGGAAATTCGTTCACGAATGAAGCTCAGAGCGACGACTGATGCCTGGCACGGCCATTGTCGTCAGCTTTATACCCATTGTCGACGTGCAACCAGGTGAAAGGAAACTTCCTTTCTCAGGAGAAGAAGAAAAACCTCCTTTTCCGACCAGTATCATCAATTTAACGGGGACTATACAAGACCAACATTTCATTTTTTTTATACCTCACCGCGCATGATCATCTCTGGAGAGTCGAATAAGAAAGGATCATTTCGTCAGTCGCATTCATGTACTGTACTGTAATTTCGACACACAAAATCGAATTACTCCTTTATTGCTACTTCTTCATTGATGATTTGTATCTCGAGAACTAGAGCATACGCCTTAGTTGAGGATCACGGATAATTATGGCATTAACTTTTGAAAAATTAGCGGTGAATGCATACAAAATAATTCGAGAGTCCCATGACATTGCCGCAAAGCTTCAGCATCATTAGCGAGGGTAATTTCAAACCATCCTACGGGGATAAATGTTCCCAAGTTCAAATTAAAATCGGATTTCGCATACCATATGTTTCTTTCCCGTCAATTAAATTAAAATCTGGTAAAGTTCAATTGGATTCCCGAATCATGGAAGCTCGTTCCATTAAACATCCATCAATTTTGTCTTTAGCGTTATTGAATGAAGTTTATTATCTAATAAATGACAATCAGTTACAGTGACTTCCTGAAATAGGCAATGCTTCAAAACCAGACGTTAATTAGTACTGGGTACTTATTTAAAAATGAGTAAGATATCAGGTAAAAAAAAAAAAGATATACAGTTCAGCCCCGCGTCGCGAAAGTTTGACGAATTTCTTCAGAGTTATTTTTTTTTGTGGACTAGAAAAACATACCTGCTCTCGTTTGTTCCAAAAAGTTGAGTATAAACGTGGGCAACTATTTCGAGCTCATCGAAGCCAGCAGGGGTTTTTCCCTGTCGTGGCTTCATCATTGCAGCAGGTCTTCACAACGGGTTGACCGGGCAAGAATCTTGACAGAAGCGTCTGTGGAACTCCACCATCGATGGTAATAAATGTAACGACCCCAACAGGCAGCAGGGAAACCCAGAGGCTTTATTTTTTTTAATGAAGTAGGAAAAATATAGTGCTTTGAACTCTGGCCGAGTGACCGGGAAAAGCCCCAATTAATTGCACCCCCACCTCTTAAAACCCACGAAAGTGAGCGGCAATTAATAAAGTAAAACTCGTATGGCTTAACCTGAAAGCACCAATATGTTCGAGTTTGTCTGACCCACAAGAAAACACAATTTTGAACATTTCCTTTGTTACCTTCTACATACATTTCTATAAAAATTGAATTTATTTAACCATCAGCCAAGACAAGTAGAACATTTATTCGTTAATCTTAATTTAGGAAATAAGAAATTTAACTTACATCAGATTCGGAGAATAATGTTCGAATTTTCTCCGCCGTCTTTTTTGTTCAATCTTAGGCTTCAATAAATGAATAAGTGAAAAAATACGAAAATTAAAAACATATGCAGTTTAACAATTTCATGCTACGCGTCAAAAGTCTGTTGAATATATAGGCGGGAAAAATTCTTGTGAATTAGATTTGCTGAAATCCAAGATCATTTCATAGTATCCTAATATTTTTCAGTATAAGCACGTTCATATTGCGTCGTAGCCAAAATTGTTGCATTGAAGGAACGCCCTATATAATATATCGAGGTTTCAAATTTCTCAAGTCATCCCGAGAAAAATCCTGTTTCAGTCGACTTGAGTGAAGGGTTAAATGGAAATGATACTGTATAACTGTTTATAAGCTTGTGAATTTCTGGTTGACAAAACATTTTAAACAAATACCCAAAAGTGATTGATTTTTTGACAAACTGTGTCAGATGACAGGATCCCGATGCACGAGAAAATGCATTGGAATTCCAACTATAAAAGGAACAGTAAGGTTGATTACGGTTATACAGTTGGTTCTTCGAAACGTTTGTTCATTCGATCTTGACTGAGAAGAAGTCGCTGATTTTTTCTGCACATTTTCACAAGTTCAGTGATTATTATAAGCAGGCCGGAAACACGAGAATCTTCTACGTGAGTCAACTGTCAATTTTGTTTCGTACGAAATTAAGATTCGTCGACTGAAAATAATGTATAAAGAACAGCTAATCTCGCAAGCAAATTTACAGAATCCTCAACTGCGCTTAAGAACTCAATCCATAGAAGAAAAAATTCTCCTATGCCTTCAAATTACAAGTCGAAATGGGTTAAAATTCTCCATCGTTACTCCCATCATCTTACCAAATCCGAAATATGATGTGTACTCAATTTAAATTTAAAAATAATTTAATGCTTATCAAATACTAACAGTTTTCGGAAATTTTATGCGACAAAGATTAGTTCCTATTCTGCATGTGTACAATTTTGAATATACTGGGTAGTATAAACTCTATCTTTCAGCAGAATATGATTTAATCATTTAATTTTTTCAGCTTCCCAGTCTAAGGTTTTTTCCTTTGAAAACAGCAATTTGTCTTCTGTAATACAGTTTGCTCTCGGAAGTTTGGAAATACTGTACAATTTTGATAATTTTACTGAAAAATACATGCTCTAATTTGGTTTGTTCTACAATAAATTGCTTTGATTCTTAAAACAGCAATGAATAAATTATTAGCTGTGATCATTCCAATATATATATATATATATAGTGGAGTTTGTCATGGGTCCATTGGATCCCAGACAAAGGAATTTAATTGTACAGCCATCAGAATGCAAGTTTTGAATAAGAACTCAAGCTCTTTCCAGAGGACATTCTCATTGCCCAGTTCATCAATGGGCTGTTAATTGAATGGTTATAATGGCAGAGTCAATTGTAAGATTGGTTGGTTATATTAGCTCAGAATATTGAATGTGGTAATTAAAGTTAAAAGGCCCTTTAACACTAGGTTCTGACTTCTCCTCTCAAAGAGGAATGAAGGCATTTATACCCAGGAGTTTGGACTGGACTGGAGGTGGGGTCAAGTTGCAACCTGATTGTCCATATGTTCCATCACTAGGTTCATGCTGTGCTCCATGCTGTTGCTGTGAATTAGCTCCAGATAGGAAGAAATCAGGTGATTTCTTCCTGGCTCAGGATTGGCTGATCTTTGTAAAGTCAAACAAGGGATAACCACTTCTTGTCCTCAGTGAGTCCTGCAAAAATGGGATTTTTGAAAGGCTCACTGGCCTCAGAAGTTCAACACATTTTTGGGGCCAGTTTTGGCCAGATGCTGGAGCTGCGTAGCTTTGGTACGCAACAGAGTTCCTCAATGGCTGAGTAATCATTTGAAATGCAGAATGGCTTCTAAAATTTTCCTGAAAGTGCTTGTGTACCCAGTTTTCAAGTATTGAATGGCACAAAAACACATATGGGCAAATAAATGCAATACAAATTCCGGAAGAGCTCCTACAGTATTTAAATTTCAAGCTTCAATAAGCAGCGTTTTCCGATTGCAACTTCAAGTTTTCTTGAAGAAATTTATTCACTTGTCATGCAATTTATTATGTGAGACAAGATCCACTCTTAACCCTTGGGCAGCAAAGTCGGACTATTTTCGTGAAATTTTGTTGCACCTCAGGGCAGAAAATAAAAAAGGACAACAACGATTTGAGGACAAAGTCAGGGAAAAATCCAATGTTTTTTTCTTTTTGTACAGAAAAATTTTGTGGGAAAATGAAAAAAATTCTATGCTAAGCAATGGGCTTTTCTCAGATTAATCCAGACTTTGCCTCAGCCCACCTGGAAGGTCTTTTCTGACCTTCAGAAAACTTAAAAGGCCCCAGCATACAAAAATAATCCGATTTTGGTTGGCAATAGGAAAGAACCCTTTGCCATCCAAGGGTTAAAAGCAAACATTATGAACATACAAGTAGATGAAATCATCTGATAGTCTGTTGAAACTTGTTTGAATTGTGTCTAAAAGCTTCTATGACAGGTTTTTTTCCCAGAAAATAACAATAACCAACTGGGCACCATCAAAATTCTGAGTTTACTTTTTCAAGGGTATTGTGCAACAGATTGAAAGAATCAGCTGATCAGTGTTCACGTTGATTGTTTCCCCTGCTTTCTATAGGTTGTGACATTAGTCCTAGCCATTTTAACTTGCCTGATGGCAGGTTTATCTGGAGCTAATTCCCAGCAACAGCATGGAGCACAGCATGAACCTAGTGATGGAACGTACGGACGATCATGTCGCAACTTGACCCCACCTCCAGTCCGCACCCCTTTATCATGAGAAACGGATATGATTCAAACACTGGATTTCTCGATAGGTCCATACGGATGTTCAACTCAAGTCAAATCCATTGCGGCTAACTAAATATTTTCGCTAGTCGAAATCAGTGTTCTATCGGCGAATTTCAGATTTGTTCATCAAATTGGTGCATATTTCTGATTTTTGACTTTGTCTGAAACTAAAATAAACGCTATTTCTCGGGATGACTATATTGATTGATAAACGAACTCTATTTTCCACTTTTACGCGTTCACAAGGTTCAGACAATTTTCCCACATGCAAATCCCGTCCCCTCCTCACCCACATTCCATGACATCAGAATGAAAATAGAGAAATATAAGGTGTTTGTGGTATTAAAGAAAAGTAAAATACATCACAAAATGTAAAGATACACAACTTATGTAAGTATGCATACAATTTGTTCCCCTCACAGCTACACCATGAAAAGAAAATATCATTAATGACAATTACATCATAATGCTGTTGACAAATGACTATATTCCATGGATCACCTCACAATGAGCTTGCAGATAGCAGCATCAGGCTGCTGAAATGTAAAAGGAGGAATTCACGTTGAGATGGTCAATATCTTAAGACTTCATTTTATTCGAGAATAGGCTTCCAAAATACTTTTGGCTCGTTTTTCGTCTTCCGTGTATATTTTTTTTAAATCGTCATCCTCCAAATTTTGTTGCTAAAGGAAAGCCTTGCTCTAGAATGTCAACATTTTATTTGTTATCTGTAATCCCTAGTATAAAATTAATACAAGCTAACTTAGTGCTGGAAATGTCGTCAGAGAAAAAAATTTCAGAACATCTGTTTTAATGAATTAATTCTCTGATTTTGTCCGATTTTACAAGTGCGTTGAGTATTTGAAAGAAAGGTCGAAAAGCTGAACTGCGCTTAGAAATTAGACATCAACTGAAGTTCTGGCCCTCATTTAACATTTAATCTCCTTATTACAGCACATGATCGCCAATTATCAAATTATTGAATTGACAAATGGTTGATTCCTTCTCGTTTTCCCGTTTTTACATAGAATACCAAACGGTTGCATTATTACAACTGAGGCCGCTCAATTATCATTTTCTTATTGTCATGAATCAAGAATGGTTGTGTGAGTTTCATTAGCATCTTATCGTAATTAATCGACTAATTTAACTGAATCGTTGCATTTGT
>CAJPEX010002628.1:0-37052 GCA_905338405.1 Notodromas monacha
GAGACTGGGACAATTGGACATATGGACATTTAGAGACAGGGACAATAATTTGAGACAGGGACAATAATATGAGACAGGGACAATTTGAGACAGTCCTAAAGTAACTCTGCAGGTGCAATTTTTTTTTTTTACACTCAATTTTCTGATTTTCCCAAGATTCTTTGTGAATCTTGGGGAATAATATATTTAATATTTGGAAATTTTATATTTTTCTAAAAGTTTAAATATTTGAAATATGCTTGTTCAAATTATTCCCTTATCATATTTGTGCACTAGGTATTTTTTGAAGCAAGGTGTTGCATACAGAAATTTTTACAATTTTTCTTGACCATACATTGAGATTATTTTGCGCAGTTAACCTCTTGAAAATCTTTAGTGCTGTGAACTTCTGCCTATATTTATAAAGACAATAAAAAGTTCTTATGTTTTTATATATGTACTACAAAACAATGAAGAGAGAGAGAGGAATGAAAGCAAGGAAATGCTTTTGCCTAAACTAGTCCTTCATGGTCTCCAAATGTTCTCTGTTTCCAAATGTACCTGTCTCAAATTGTCCTTGTCTCCAAAAGTTTCTGTCTCAAATTGTCCCTGTAGCCAAAAGTTTCTGTCTGAATTAGTTCCAGATTCATAAAAATTCCATACTATTTTTGGTTTTTGAAGATATACACATACCAATAAGGTTGGTTCATAAGTGTCGAGACGTTTTGAAATAGTCCAATGGAGTTTCAGCAATTCAATTTTTTATTTGCATAGCCTCCTCACTTGGCAGCATTTCAGTGCAGTTCAACATACTCTCAGTCCTTACCAATTTCAATGCATTTTTTCATGCAATAAATACAACAACTAAAACAGTGCCAAAAATCCCTTTCTGTCAGTTGATTATAGGAACCCTGTGATTTCTGGATTGTTCTGACAGTGAAGAACAACCTGAAAGGGGTTCATTTTTAGGACAGGGACAGCCTCATTTCCGCAATTGAGGAGCAGTTTAATCAACTAACAGAACCCAATCCCAATTTTGGCACTGTTTTGATTGTTGAATTCATTGCATCAAAAAATGCATTGAAATTGGCGGAGAGTATGTTGAACAGCACTGAAGTGTTGTCAAAGGATGGGGCTATTCAAATGGAAAAACTTTTGGAATTGTTTAAACTCATCCCTTGGATCTATTTAAAAAAAAGTTTCAAAACTTATGAACCAACCCTTGTACATTACAAATAAATAACCTTGCTCTGCGTGGAGTTTGACATTGCAGGATAAAAGTAAAGAGTTATTTTCATTCACTTTCCGAACTTTTTTCTGTTACAGGCATTTCATAATAAACTTTAAAATTTCCATCAGAAGGACAGTTGTTAACCAGACCAGGCATTGGGCGAAAAACTGCTTTTTCTGTATAAGGTTCCATTCTGAATCAATTTTTCTGTTCTAGCCCTTCTAGGTGGACATTTTTCAACCTCGAAAAGGCTAGTTAGTGTATAACTGTATATCATTCGAGAGAAGAAAAAAAAGAAAAACCATGCCCTATGTATTCAAGAAGTATACTGTACTGTCCGGTTTGAGAAAAGAACGAACGGATTTTTGCAATTTAATTGGAAAAACGGTCGTGGTTTTAAAGCAGTAATGTTCGGTTGCTTTTTTTTCCTTTGATGCGCGAGAAAGTTGTAAAACGGGATAAGATTAATGGCCCCGCAATTATTGCGGGAAAGCATCGCCGTTGTCTTGGACATTTCGATTGAAAATTTACGAAGTCATAAATATTTTTATTTTCCAGCTACTTGAATGAATGAATACGAACGATTTATCCTTGATCCTTTGTTCTGATAGTGTGCGTACAGTACTTGGCATTTTTATTCGCCTAAACAGCAACTTGGTTTGACTGCTGAAGTTTGTACGATGGAATTCGAGATAGAATTTATTGAAAAGCTCAGTATTTTTGATACTTTATGTACAGCCAATATCCAAATAAAATTCTGACAAAATTAGAGAACATTTTTATTGCTGTAAAATTAATGCTCATGTGTTTGCTATATTTTATGCTGCTGCTGCTGAAAATTGCGTTTTTATGAGGCTTTCCAACATTTTCGCGAAATTCGTGAATGTTATCTACTCACGTTTTCGATTCCAAACCGTCAGACAAATCATGTGCAAAATATTTGGATACCTGGAATATGTGAACTAGGAACTATTATTCATGGACATTCATGTTTTTCACGCATTCTTTGCAAATGAATTTGCAGCGATATTCGATCTGAGGAAATTTGTTAAACTTTGAACGCGTCGTTTTAAACTTTTAATTCATGTGCAATTGGTATCGCATACATCAGATATTCGTACAGCACTGGAATGTACTGTTTTTGGGTGAACATCTAATACTGTATTTTCTTTCTAGAATTTTTTTCCGATCGTGTCATTCCTCTGTCCGTGCAACGGAATGTTTTTGAGACTTGAAACGATGATCAGTGGTTTTTTTTATGTGGCTGCACGAACAAATAAATTTGACATCATCAATTTAGGTGAAAGACTTCGAAGTGCGTTTGAATACAAATATTTTTTTGTCAATTACAGGAACAAAAGACAGGACGTGCAATCCCCGATCGAGGGAACGAGACGGTTGCAAACACTTGTGCTGCAACCGAGGTTTCAAAACCGAAAATGCCACTGTCAAGGAGAAATGCAAATGCAAATTCCGCTGGTGTTGCTCAGTGGAGTGTCAAGATTGCTGGAGGAACGTCGTGCAAAGCACTTGCAAATAATGAAGGCGATTAAATCGATGATTTTTTTTTTATTCTTCGAAATTCGACTGCTTTTCCCTCTTTCGATTTTTTTTCTTTGACGATTCCTTGAGGCTTTCGGAGACCCCATACAGGTGGTGCGAAGTGTCCCAAAAAATGTTACACATGCAATCAGAAATCTTTAATCTTCACGATACATTTTCCGACTTCGTTTGCAGAAAACGAAGAATTTTTTTTTTATCTTAGTGTTGGTAGATGTCAACGACAGCTTTCCAATTTCAGCGCAAAATCCGCGTGAATTTCACCTCCGATTTAAACCAAAGCAGCAAACCGAAAACAAAAAATTCCGGCTCATTCTTGGTCACCCTGTTGCACCCTCCTAGAATTGGTTTTAGTTCAGGAACTCATTGAAAAATCTTTCGAAACGCGATTTTACTCTTTCTTTCAATTTTATTTTGGAAATTCGCCGGATTGAGTTCGGTTAGGCCAACGTTGAGCTCATATAAAAGAAAAAGAAAAGATTGATGGAGGATCTCTGGATTGAAACTTCGCGCTGCGTTGTGGTGCTCGTCCTAGTTTGAAATTTTTTTTTTCTTTTCAATGTAACCCGTTTTTATATCGGAACTAGTTGATGTTGTTGGATGTATTATATATAATAGATTTTTACTGCTTCAGCGGGCTGGAAGGACGCGAGAAAAATTTTCAGCAAGATGAAGTCAGCCTGTACGAACAAAATTGAATAACTGAAAACGAGTTTGAAGAATGACAAAGTATTCTTCGATACGTTCGTCGCAAGCGACGCAAAATTATTCTCCCGCGAACTTCAATTTCTTGCAATTGCACCATTGCATCAGAAAATTGAGTTCGAAAATTTGCCAAAACTGCTCGTTTTCTACGACGGATGTCAAGAAAAGATGCCTCATCTGATGTAAATATGATCGTCTTGTCGTTGAGAAGAGAAGAGAAAAAGAAAAGCTACATAATCTTTCAATCTCTCGACGAATGCGAAAATGTGAAGCTTGCTGAAGAGAAAACTCGTTTTTTTCTTCTTCCGTAACAAGCAAACTTCATCAGGAAAATTGTTGCAGCAGGGGGAAAAAACGTAGTATGTTATTGTGTATGTGTGTGTATGTGAGAGAGGAAATCGATTGAGAGATTTTCATCGCGACTGTTTTCCACCGAACACGTATTGTTGGCTGTGATGTTTGCCCCTTCCGAATCGGTCGCGCTCCAGAAACATGAAGGTTATTAACGTAAGAAAAATGCGGAGAAATACATCCCCTAATTTTTTTGTTTGTTTATGAATTGAATTTGGCGACGATTGTTCGTTCGTTTGTTTGGGTTTTTTTGAATGTGTAACCTAACTTTCCTCATGATTGTGTAAATAAAACGAGCGGATATCGACCTTCTTATGTTCATGGCATTACACGGTTTATTCTTCCCTTTATCATCACATGCCTTTAAGCCATTGCAAGAATTTCAACAACAAAAAGTGAAACAATGCATGCTTGAAAAAAAAATATTCCCGGCATATTATTGAGAGGAACATTCGAATCTTTGGCATGCATATACAAACATCTTTCGATTTTTACGGCAATTCCCGGCGGGATTACCAAACTAAAATACTGTAATACGGAAGAAAAATTTAGAATTCTTTGTGGTTTGAAAATCGTGAAATCATCATCATCATTACGACTTAGAATGATCATAGCCTAATAAAGACTATGGAATTGTTTGGTTAAATGCATTTTCTGAACAAACAGACGAATATCTGGCGCCTGCGAATTGTCAATAAAGGATGGTACAAATGACGGGAAAGCTCAGGAAAATATGATCCTCGATCAGGGATCTTCGGAGAACATTTCCTCCAAATAAAGACGGCCTATATACCATTGTTTGAGGACCCTTTCACTGCTCACGCTAGTAATTTCGAACCAGGAAAACACGATCAGTTTTTGTTCACCCAATTTTTCACATAAAACCCCCAATACACAATGAAAGCACCCAATAGTGCACCTTTTGAACAGAAGCTGGGGAACTTGAGAACTTTCTTTTCTAATTAAAAGATGTCAGCTCTAGCGTACTGTCTCGTATGCTGTGTTCATTCTCTGCGTTGAGTTAAACTACAGTATTGCATTTTTGATCAAGTTGCGAAAATAGAACAAGGAATCAGCAACATTAATTAGTTTCCAAAATAAATGAACCAATCTTTTAATGGTAACTGAAACGTTACCAATAAAAATTGGAAAAATTTGAGTTGACACGCTGTGAAGTAATTTTTTTGATAGCACCCCGGAGGATTTATGTCATCAGAGGATTAAAAAAAAAAATAGGTCACGCGACCAAGCCTAAATACGGAGAAAAACATGTTCAAATATTAAATTTCAACTCGATTTTGAAAAAAAAAACTGCAATCTTTAACGTCAACAGACGATCTGTTCTATTATGCGGCTGTATGTAAATTAAAATTACTGTATGTTTGTCGGAATATCCATTGAGATGTATTTTTGTACATGGACACACTAGCAAACTCAGACAGTGTTTTTTTTTATTGAAGATCTATTCATTTATATTCGAAGAATATACCACCGCCAGCAGTCTATTGAATTTTTCAGAATTTTAATTTTTCAATGAGTAAAAAAAAACAGTCAGCATAATTTATTTTCGAGCAATTGAAAAATAACAATTTTTCGGACACATCTGCTCCCAAAATGAGCATTCAAAGATGGAGGAGTGGAATGAATTAGTGACTGTTTTCAAAGAAAATCCGTTGCTGCGTGGAAAGGAACAGAGCAGTTATCTCGACAACCTGACTAAAATATCGTGTTGCTTATCTGACTGTATATATGATATAGATAACGCAGACTTTTTTTGTTTTTTTTTTGTGTGGACACTTCAAACACGAACTCCATCTGCTGGAAACTTCAGTTTCCGAAAAAAAGGCAGCCATGAAAAGCAGTTGAAAAGCGCCATAAAGTATCCCCAGTTTTCCAACGAAAACTTTGAAAAACAAAGTTTTTTGTCCGATTTGAAAAACAACAACAAAAGTATTTGACACGAATCAAAGACAAGTGATAAATGTGTCCGGAGATTTTCAAGCGCTAAAATAAATTTATAGGCCCGATATACTTTATAATGGCACCTGGCGAGCAATTTGAAAAATTTCGACGCATCCACAAACGACAGCTCGGTTCAATAATTTCGGGCTACTTATTGGGTGAGTGCTTTTCTATACTCGAAGCGAGTAACAGTTTTCCGCGACAAGTTTTGAACAAGATTCTGTGTTACAGTGCTGATTTTTTCGAGTCCTACCAACGGTTCGCTGGCAAAGAGAGAAGTGTTGTCCATAGAAGACGTTTGCAGCGCACCGGACGATTGTGCGAGTTGCTTCCGAGCAGCTTCAACTTGCAGCTGGTGCTTCGATGACGACTGGGTATCAATTTTGTTATATTCCAAACTACAACTATTTTTCTTCTCAACGAAACTGTTTTACATCATGGTGAACGTAGTTCAAATAAAATACACAAAGTCTAAGACTATTGTGATACTGATGAAGACAATAATTGTTCCCAGTATTTATGAAAAAGCTGCATGCAGTGTAAAGAGATAATTTTTTTAACAATTAAAAAATTCATAAATTCAATTCAATTATTGCAGTTATATTTGCCGAGAAATGTATTCTTCAATAATGACCTATCTGCTACTAATAAATTCATGTAGAATCATCCTGGTGGAAGATGTTTCCACGAAGACAGATCCGATTCTCCGCTGGAAACTTCGGGATGCAAAAATATTTTGAGCAACCCAATGCTCAGCAACCAAATTCCAGACGTCATTCATTTAGAAGCCACCGGAAAAAGCGTCTACGAATTCAAAATCGTCCCAAGTTAGTTTAATATTTATAGTATTCATTTTATTCCTGTAAGCGGGTTAAAAGGAAGAAAACTAATGATCAGCTGCACTAAACCAAGAATGACACCAGTCTAGTGTGTTTCTTTCTCCCAAAATTGACGAGGGCTTATTTTAAAATTGGAATAATTTTTAAACCCAATAATAAGGAGCAACCAAGTCCACTAATCACAATCTAACTTATACTTTAGTTGAGAAGCATACAACTGTTGCGAAGAATCTTGAGGGCTTAGACAAATGGAGATTTATTTTTTAATTGATCAAGTAAGATGATGAGAGAATTAGAAGAACAAATTCTGTGAAACGAAACAAGTACAGCATTTGAAGGTTAGGAGAAAAATTGAGTAATTCAATGAGCTATGCTGCATAGTGGTTAATTTTTGTTAATTTTCTAAGTGAAAAGTTTAAATTCACGACAGTATCTCAAAGTATTCCTGAAGTTTTTTGAAGATCTGGAACGCGTAATTGATTCACTGCTGTCCAAGAATTTATTTCAGGTGTTCTTTGAGTGACAAAAATTCATCGAATTCAGAAAGTTAGGCTCTCGCTTGACATTTCTGCAAGTCATGCATTTTCAAAGAAAAAAGAAATTGATATACAGTACAAGTATACAGTACTTTGAATTCAATACATTACACAGACGTCGACCTGGTTTTGCCGAATATTCAGTTCAAAAATGACAAGGACAGACCCGTGGATCTCTATTTTCTCATGGACCAAACCTGGACCATGGAAGCGTCTCTTCAGACAGTCACTCGAATCGGTGATTGAATTCAAAATATCTGTGAATAATCAAAAAAATAATAACATCTCAAGCAAGCTTTTGTATAATTTTCAAAAACTCCGGGATCAGGCGAGGAAATTGCGACAGCGTTGAGGAATATCACGTCGGAATACCGTCTCGGATTCGGCTCGTTCGTGGACAAGCCCCAACTGCCATACACCTTGCCAAATTTTGTGGACAATCCTTGTGCAGTTTTCAACAACGGCGAAAGTTGTGCTCCAATTTACTCCTACAAGCATCACTTGAGCCTCACGCGGGACATGGAAAATTTCATCAACACGGTCAGCATTCCTTCGGCCCCATCATCATCAGCAGCACTCGAATCATTCAATTTTTTCGCGGGGAAAAAAGGGCGAAGAGAGTTTTTTCTTTTACTGTGGATTTCATGCAGGTGAAAGCATCCAGAACTTCCGCTAGTTTGGACAATGCAGAGAGTGGGTTTGATGCATTGTACCAAGTTGCAACTTGCTGGAATTCCATCATAGACACAGAAAGCCGAGAATCTGCGCGGAAACTAGTGCTGTACATTTCCGATTCCGTCCAGATGCCTCACATAGCTGGCGATGGAAAGGTGAAAANTATAAGATTACCGGTGGTCCTTCAACATTAACTAGCTTTAGTAATACAATTTTTCATTCTCCTCATAATTTGTGTAATAATAACCAGTTGTGCCTGGGCATACCTTCTTACACCCATTAAAATCTGTAAAACATTCAATTTTTCCTAACAAAAAATGTGACATGATGCCCAGGTGTGGCTGGGCACCCCCAGCTTGTTTATGAAAAAGCTGCAGGCAGTGTAAAGAGACAATTTTTTTAACAATTAAAAAATTCATAAATTCAATTCAATCATTGCAGTTATATTCGCCAAGAAATGTATTCTTCAATAATGACCTATCTGCTACTAATCTATTCATGTAGAATCATCCTGGTGGAAGGTGTTTCCACGAAGACAGATCCGATTCTCCGCTGGAAAATCCGGGATGCAAAAATATTTTGAGCAACCCAATGCTCAGCAACCAAATTCCAGACGTCATTCATTTAGAAGCCACCGGAAAAAGCGTCTACGAATTCAAAATCGTCCCAAGTTAGTTTAATATTTATATTGTAGTAGTCATTTTATTCCTTTTGTAAGCGGGTTGAAAGGAAGACAACTAATGATCAGCTGCACTAAACCAAGAATAGCACCAGTCTAGTGTGTTTCTTTCTACCAAAATTGACGAGGGCTTATTTTAAAATTTGATTAATTTTTAGACCCAAGAATAAGGAGCAACCAAGTCCACGAATCACAATTTAACTTATAGTTTAGTTGAGAAGCATACATCTGTTGCAAAGAATCTTGAGGGCCTAGACAGATACAGATTTAAAAAAAAAATTGATCAAGTAAGATGATGAGAGAATTAGAAGAACAAATTCTGTGAAACGAAACAAGTACAGCATTTGAAGGTTAGGAGAAAAATTGAGTAATTCAATGAGCTATGCTGCATAGTGGTTAATTTTAAATTGATCAAGTAAGATGATGAGAGAATTAGAAGAACAAATTCTGTGAAACGAAACAAGTACAGCATTTGAAGGTTAGGAGAAAAATTGAGTAATTCAATGAGCTATGCTGCATAGTGGTTAATTTTTGTTAATTTTCTAAGTGAAAAGTTTAAATTCGCGACAGTATCTCAAAATATTCCTGAAGTTTTTTGAAGATCTGGAACGCGTAATTGATTCACTGCTGTCCAAGAATTTATTTCAGGTGTTCTTTGAGTGACAAAAATTCATCGAATTCAGAAAGTTAGGCTCTCGCTTGACATTTCTGCAAGTCATGCATTTTCAAAGAAAAAAGAAATTGATATACAAGTATACAGTACTTTGAATTCAATACATTACACAGACGTCGACCTGGTTTTGCCGAATATTCAGTTCAAAAATGACAAGGACAGACCCGTGGATCTCTATTTTCTCATGGACCAAACCTGGACCATGGAAGCGTCTCTTCAGACAGTCACTCGAATCGGTGATTGAATTCAAAATATCTGTGAATAATTAAAAAAATAATAACATCTCAAGCAAGCTTTTGTATAATTTTCAAAAACTCCGGGATCAGGCGAGGAAATTGCGACAGCGTTGAGGAATATCACGTCGGAATACCGTCTCGGATTCGGCTCGTTCGTGGACAAGCCCCAACTGCCATACACCTTGCCAAATTTTGTGGACAATCCTTGTGCAGTTTTCAACAACGGCGAAAGTTGTGCTCCAATTTACTCCTACAAGCATCACTTGAGCCTCACGCGGGACATGGAAAATTTCATCAACACGGTCAGCATTCCTTCGGCCCCATCATCATCAGCAGCACTCGAATCATTCAATTTTTTCGCGGGGAAAAAAGGGCGAAGAGAGTTTTTTTTTTTACTGTGGATTTCATGCAGGTGAAAGCATCCAGAACTTCCGCTAGTTTGGACAATGCAGAGAGTGGGTTTGATGCATTGTACCAAGTTGCAACTTGCTGGAATTCCATCATAGACACAGAAAGCCGAGAATCTGCGCGGAAACTAGTGCTGTACATTTCCGATTCCGTCCAGATGCCTCACATAGCTGGTGATGGAAAGGTGAAAATAATATTATATCTTCGATTTTTCAGGCTGCCTAATTTTAAAATGTCCTCTTGAAAGTCTGTTAAATTTGATGAGACAATCATATCATACAGTGATCGCATTCATCGAGACTTTATTCTATCCAAAAAAATGTATAAGCTGAAACGCTTGACGGCGGATTCGAACAGAAATATAAAAAAAGAGCCAGAAATTAACCCTGATTACTGAATTCCTTCCAGAAAAAAAATTTATCAAATATGAATCAATATACTGTATTCTCCATCAAAGCAAAATTGACGGGACAAATTCCAACTTATTGTAATTGTACAGTGAATCTGAAATATCGCTATCGCTCAGAGAGGGTCGTGCTTTAAATGACACGTGGATAAAGTCACAAATTATACAGTATTACTGTAATTGGAAAGGCACATTATGCACAAATATATTTATTCAAACCTTTCTCGGTTGAATTCAGACCCGAAAGCAAATTTGACCAAAAGAGTTTTTGATGAAAAGAAACGTACAGCTCTTTTGCTGGAAAAAATCAAAGAATTGCAGAGAGGTAAAAATTTGTGATATTCTGAGGCTTCTGCTGAGTACAATACATAAGTTGACAGGACGCTGAACTTGGAGGCAAGTGATGTATATTTGCCCAATTAGTCACTAATTTTACTTTGAAAAACATTGTTTCGTTTGTATATTTTAATATTGCTCTTCTCCTTTTCCCTGATCCTCAGAAAAATAGCCCAAATAAGAGCTCTAGAAATTTGAGCTGCTGTCCAGGTTTTAGGTGGTAATTTTTTGAGAGAGGGCGGGATCTATATTTTGTTCAGACAGGTACTAAAAATTTAGTAGTACCTTAATAAGACAAGTACTTCCCTAAGTCAATTTTGTTTCAGATCCCCATCTGAATGCCCTCAAAAGAAATATATTAAAAAACCTCACTAAGTCAAATGCTTTTTCTCTTAAACCTCCCAAACCCAAATTTTTGAGGCCTTTTGGCTATTATTTTCTTCACACAGGAAAGAAAACATTATTTAAAAAAAAAATCCAACTTGATGTGTTTTGAAAGGGAGTGAATTGGGCAAATGAACCCTTGCATCCAAATTTAGCATCTTGCCAACTCATTTAAGGCCTAGAATTGCAATTTCTGGCAATTCTTTCAATGTTCACACAACAAAAATGCTTGCTTCCCTGCGCATAAACCTCCTCATCTCTCTAAGTCAAAACCTCCCAAAGTCGAATTTCTTCCTGGTGTTCTTGAAATATGACTTGGAGACGAGGCTTTACTGTATGCTCAATATATAGGGAGGCTCATAGCGTCATAAAACAACTGCTGATAATTTTCTGAATGCCCTTGAAAAAACATATTTAAGCTGGGAGGAGCAGTGTTGCCGTTGGATGCTAGATGTCACCTCGGAGCTGACAACGTGTACAACACAAAGTTGGGGATGGATTATCCTTCAGTCTCTGAACTGGACTTCATTTTGGCAAAACACGACGTCACGCCGATTTTTGCGACCCCAGCTCCCAACGGCAGGAAGATCTTTGACGATCTGAAAGGCGTCATGCGAGACAGTAGGCCGATTGCTGCTAATTTGGAAGAAGACTCAAAAAACATCGTCAGCATCATCGAAGATTTGCACGAGGTTTGAATAACTTGGTCCATCGTGTTACAAGGATTTCGTAAGTGCTCTTGATCAAGGGCAAGGAAAATCAGAGGACACACTGTATGCATTCGTTAAAAAAATTGTCATTTCGATTTTTGTAGCAACTGTTTTCAAGTGTGAGGATGAAGGCAAAGCATACCGGGACCCACCTTTCCCTCGCCTTTGACCCTCCATGCAGAGAAGAAAAAGGTTCGAAATGGCACAACAACAAAAAGTGCATGCAAATGCTCATAATTCCAGAAAAAGATTCGGAATCATTGCAGAATGAACTTCACAAAATTCATTTTCTGAAGTTGAATCTAAAGTTTTCAGAAGAAAAAAACTGCTTCCGTTATTCGAGGGTTATAAAAATTATTATTGTAACGAAAAATTGCAGCCATATACGTGAATCCGGATAGAAATCGCATCGAAATTTTCTTGATCACATGTTCACCAATTCCAGGTCCATCGTCTGCTGATGCAGGTTGCTCCAAAGTTGAACGAGATGAATCAGTTGGTTTCAAAGTCACCATCAGCGCAGAATCATGTGGAAATCAAACATCACAAGTAAATTGTTCTTCGCTTATGAAAAAGCTCTTCGAAATCCCCGACGATGTTTACCCGATGACCATCAAATTAAATTGAGAAATTCTGTCTTCTTTTCGAACAGGAACACGAAGTCATCATCAGCCCAGTTGGTTTGGCAGAGAAGGCCATTGTCAAGATTTCCGTAATTTGTGACTGCCAATGCAACAAAACGGTCGCCAATTCCACCATTTGCAACAAACGTGGAGATCTCTCTTGTGGACGTTGCACATGCCACGAAAATTGGTATAATATTTTCACTATACGAACCTCATGCTAGTTTTATAAGCGAAAAATGTCACGATATACAAGCTGTGGGACTCCACCAACATACGGACACTCTGACACACATGCGACTCGACTTAGGGACACTGAGAACTGAAAAAAATCTTCCCTCAACATGCGGAGATAGATAATGCCTTGAGACATGTAAATCCAAAAATTTTGACATTTTCACCAAACATGAGGAAAATGATATGCTACACTACAACAAGAAAATTGCAATCATTAAACTCTCATGACAAATTTTCAGCATGCTGTAAAATGAGTGGAAAACTCTGATGGTCTAAAATGGGAAGTTTTCACTTTTCATTGGGCAGTAGTGTCCTGAAAAACTTTCTTGAAATCCTGGAAAAAAATATCAAACGCCTAAAGCGTCAAGCCAGAAATTTGGAAACGTTTTCTTCAATTTTCCATGTCAGAATCTCCCTGGAAACGTGGGAGTGGTCCAACCCTCGCCGTACATGAAAAATTATCGATTGTTTAAGAAAATCTGTGTAATTTTAATCTACTATAATTTACTAACATTTTACACTTCATTTTTGAAAAAAATCTCAGCGATAGCCTACATTTGTTTTTCGTCCCGATCTTCAGGGAAGGCAACTACTGCGACTGTTTGAAAGGAACCCAAACAGACCTCAGCTGTCGCGACGCCCAAGGATCAATTTGCTCGAACTCGGGGAACTGCATATGCGGAAAATGCCAGTGCACTCGGCCGTTCTACGGCAAATTTTGCGAACTAAATGACCGCATTTGCACCGAGTGAGTTCATCACGCACGATTTCTCGCCATATATCTCACACAACACGACGATGACGCAAATAAAAATATGTCTTCACAATTTTCTTAGAACACCAGGTGGGAAGCCTTGCAGTGGTCACGGAATTTGCCATCACCAACAGAGGGCTTGTCAGTGCGACGATGGTTGGAGAGGTGAATTCTGCAGTTGCATTTCCAACACAACTGGGTGCATGGAGCCGGGTACTGGTACAATTTGCAGCGGGCACGGAGAGTGCGACTGCGACGGGTCTTGCGCGTGTCACAGAACCTCAACTGGATGGTAAAATTCGGAGAATCTCACCGACGCACCAAATCTCAGTCCCTTTTCATGGTGTAATGGTGTTCACTACCTTGGGTCATTGCGACGATGACCCTTTATTGAACTGAAAATTAATAACCTTCTTTTTTGTACAAACTAGTTTAACGCATACACACACAAAAGTACGACCAACAGTAGATCAGGCGATAAAGAATAACAATGCATTGAACAAAATAAAATACTGTACTATCACCCTAAAAAAAAATTATTTTAGGTCTGCCTAGAAACATTTTCTTATTTATCCTTCGACCTAATTTGTGGGAAATGCAGGAAGCCAGGAACAAAAAACGTGAAACATGCGTTTTTATAAATTATTTTACAAATGTTTTGAAGTTTTGTGCGACTTATTGGTACAAAATTAGCCTTAACATACTCAAGAAGATGAAAAAATGGCACACTGAGAATGCCACGATACAAAAATATGCTGTAAGCAAGACATTTCTCCAGGTACATCGGGCAATTCTGCGAAATATGTCCCACATGTGCTGGCTGCGGAAAGTTCACCAATCTCATGGAAAACCACGTCCTTTGTTTCGACCACGAGCTTCCGAAATCTGCAAAGGCTTCGTGTAACCCAGAAAAAGAACAGTCCACTGGAATTGTCATAACTCGGGCTGACACATCAACGTTGAAGGATTACATGAGTGAGTTTTACACGAAATAAAAATAAAGGCAGCAAAAATTCACCAAGGATGATGTGGTTCTTCCCGATTTCAGAGAAGGCTGACCTTCAGAGTCGTCGCATGTGTCGATTCAGCGTGAACGTGGAAGAAGTGACGTGCTATTATGAGTTCATCTTCATCGAACAAACGCTCGAGAATCAGAATGTCACCATCATTTTTCAACATACTGAAGCTGTGAGTCCTAAAATAGCGCTGCATAAGAAGCCTTTTCCTTCTTCCAAGAGTTCCAACACAAAGAAACGGCGCAGATTCATAAAAATAAATAATTCAATGATTAAAAAATAGAAGAAAAACCGCTGGGCTCAAAATGACTGAGGATATCCCGATGCAAAAAAATGCGGAAGTTGAAAATAATAAATCAGCCGACAAGAGACTATAAAAATGCAAATGACTTCCAAAACGGCCGGAACAACCGTTTCTCAAAATAATAGCCATGGATTATATAAGAAAAACCTATTCATTTTGGCTTGAAAACTTTGAAAAAATATGCCTTCGAATGTAAGACGCACTTTCTTCACATTCAATTTTTCGGAATCATCCAGGAGTCTTTTAATTCTAGTCATGCTCAACTTTTCAGCTTAATCTCCTCGAACACGTCCAACAGAGATTATGATTTTAAATCTCGTATCCTCCGGATAGGCATACAAATACAGTGATTTCATATTTTAAACTCAGAACAATTTTACTTCAACAGATCATGTTAGTCAGAACTATCATGCTTTTCTCCAGCAAATCGAAGACGCTATCGAATACAAAACTATAGCTCTTGCGTTCGAGAAAATTGCTGTAAAAAGGAAGTGCTTCTCACAAGCATCCTCGAATGAGGTTCTTCCAGAAATGGTCACGTTACCATATTTATCAATTTTATACTGTAACCTCAAATTTCGTATTCATGAAATTCGGCCGAAAATAATTTGCTATTTTATACCTTCGAAACCCGCCGCGAAAAAAATTGTGACGATCATTCGATTCGACGCCTCATTCAACAAATATCGAATCGTTTACATTGTAATCACAGGGTTGTCACAGACCAGTTCCCTGGTGGAGAATTGCATTGCCGATCATCGCTTCAATCGTTTTACTTGGACTGTTCCTCATTCTGGTGTGGAAACTTGCGACTTATCTTCACGTTCGCAACGAATGGCGCCACTTCGAGGCGGCTGAAAAGCGGTCAATCAACGATTTGGGGAAGAAGATTGACGTGAATCCCCTTTATCGCTCGCCAATTGAAACTTTCGAAATACCTCAAGACTTTCGCGAATCAAAGACACTCAACTTAGATTGAAAAGTTGAACGAAAAAAAACACGTTACTGTACATATGGGTTTAAACATAACTTGAAAGGGTATCTGATTTCCGCGCGCTGTCAATTTTCAGTAGTGTTCAATTTTAAATCAGCAACTTGAGTTGATCACATCATAAGAAAACATTCACATAATTTTTGAATACAGTATTTTGATACCATGAAAGAAAGAACTACTCATTGATAAAAATGCATCAAAAATGTCCGATTTCACGGATTTTGACTACAATGATGATCTTCTATTCTCATCTTTACCATTTTTACTTCCTTCTATGTCTAGAGGCACAAGTAATCTTCAAAAAATGAAGCAAAATTTGCACTGAGACTTGTTGAATACAGCAATTGAACTGAGAGCTATGACTTGTCTTATTCTTCTTCCATCGTCCATGGTACCAAAGAGGAATGGAAAGAAAATCAAAATTTAGAAAACAGGTGACGATCGAACCAGTTCTTTCCATTAATCTAAACTGCATTGCCTTTTTTTCTTAAATAAATACTTCACGGAAAGCTGTGAAAATGTTGACTACGCAAGGGAATCAGATACCCCTCGTATCCTTCCTCAGTCAGAGCAGATTTCTGACTGAAGAGTGAAGACTAAACTCTTGCTTTTTTCACATTTATTTCGATTTCGCAGAATAAAAATGACCGTGCAATGCACCCAATCTAGATTTGAATATTCATTTCGCTTCCGGGAAAATTCAACTTCGAAAAAAATTGTATCATGCTTTTCAAGGACAAAGTTCACGAAAATCTGCAACTTCTATCTTTTCATTTTGAACCATTTCGGCACAGGTGCATTGTCTGCAGGAGGGTCTCGGCGATTTTCAGGTGCGCCATTCGTCTGACCTTTTCCTGCAGATCGGTCTGGTATAGCATGAGCACCAAGATAATCTGCCAAGGCTTCTTTCGGGTTTTCTGACGCAGGAATGACCGCGCTGAAGCATCATATAAAGAATGAGAAAAAACAATAACAGACGGAGGCTCTTTTACGGCTTACTTGACAATCTTTCTGTTTTGCTGTGCCCACGAAATGGCGCCCGTAGCCGTCGATAAATTCTTCATCACCTTATCACTCAGAAAAGAATCTTGCTCAGTGTCGTCCGTGCCGAAGAAGAGCAATGAAGTTGGGCAGCAGCCACTTGAAATCAACGTATCCTGGTCGCTCAAAACACGTCGCGGTGGAGTGACATCTGAACGCGTGTAAAAATTATCAACAGCTATTTCCCACTCGACAAATTTCTTGGAGACTAACATAAGAAGAAGGAAGTGTTCGGATTTTGTAGGAATTTCCGAACACGCGCTTTCACAGCACCGATATTATCCTCGGGTGAAAATAAACTCTGCAGAACGATTTTGTCAGGGAAACGAATGCGCAAGATGCAAACTCCTCCGCAGGCTGCTAATTTGCGTTGACGTTCTCGTTCTTTCCTCTGTTCTGCCGTCATCAACGGAGCTTCTTCCATTGCTTCTCTAAATAATTGCGAGAAACACAACCGTAAGAGCATTTTGCAGCCACAGTACTTGCGTAACTGTATAAGAGACTAACCTTTCGGATTTTAGTGCCCTGTACAGGTACTTCACATCGTTAACCGTATGCTGAAAAAAGTCGTCGGAGACATTGAGCCGAGGAAACGCATGCACAGATGAGTCTGCGTGGAAAGCCAGCGTTCCTTCGTCATCCAACTATTAAATGCGATTGATTTCAAATTCAGAACACGAAACAATGCACGAAAAAATTCCATTCGGACACGAAGAAGAAATCGTGATGTCCAACACCCGGGATAAGCTTCATCAGAATGTACGGAAAGCAACTGTACAGTGAAAATTCACAAGCCATTTGAGATTTTCCAATTTGTCCAGTGATTGGTTTATTGCGTGCAGATGTTACTGTCAATCATAGTATAATTTTATTTTTACACTGAAATACAAGTTCCGTCTGTTTCTGAGTTCGTCTTGTGTGCACCCGATTTTTTCAGACGTTTTCTTTCAGATTTATTACGAAAAGTTCACATGTGCAGTATGAAAGACTTATTTTGTCGTTTTTTCACGTTGTTTTATTTTGGAGCTCTTGAATCAGTCTGAAATACAGCACCAACTTTCCACAGCGCAATCACGTTTTTGACATAAACAGAGACGTCTTCCTCAAAAAAAAAAAAATTAAACTATATTATTGTTTCTGTTTCATGACTCATTCCAAAAACCCCTTCGATTAAAAGTGTCATCGGAAGATCTTGAGTTAATCAATACTGTACCTTGATCCCTCCTCATTAGGTTTTAATGAATCTAAAAATCTCCCTTTCTCGTAACCCGTCAACTCGAACTTAAATTCTTCTTTTACCCGTGATCTGCGGTTGTCTCAGTTTTCAAGATTCCTCGGAAAAATACGCCCAATCGCCAAAAGATTCAACGCTGAGTTCGCAATCGCAATTATTCCTTTTTCCCTTAGAAATTCGAACAATTTCTGAGGAAAAGTTTGGATACGAGACCGATCCAACTTCCGGATATTTACTTTATTGAAAACTTTTGGCGTTCAATTGGGATCTCATGTCATGTTTGGCACAAACCGATTCCATCAAATTTCTGAACTTTACCCGGAGTGCGAGAATGAACGAACTGTTGAGCTAGAGATTAAAAAAAAGTCGAAGTACAGTATTTCGAAAAAAAGTTCGAAACTCACGAAAACGGAGTCTCCTTTCGCCACATGTGTACGAGAATCCGCGACGGTCTTTCCGCCCAAGGTGACCCCTGAAGTTCCCTCCCATGACCTCGACGAGTTCCCAGCATCCACGCGAGGGGCTTCAGCTGAAGACCCACCAACCCGAAAATCTTTCACGTTAAGTTTCACCTCGTACTTCGGAGGTTTCTTTTCGGAACGCTCCGATTTGACTTGCGTGTTTTGTTTTTCGACAGGCTTACTGTCACTCGAGCCAAGTTTGGGAGCAGCTTTCTGGGGTACTTCCTTCTTCGCTTGCAACCGCTGAGGGGAAGTTTCCTGCAACAAAACATAGGCAGACAGTTAGATTTACGAGAAGCTTATGAATCAATCTGTAAAAAACGGCTCACTCGAGAAGTTGAAGGCTTCTGAGTCTTCGGCACTTCCGCGACAGGAACAGAGGAATGCGCTTGGACACCGATTTCGATTCGTGGGCGATGAAGAAGTCTGATCATGTGACGACCATTGATCATGCCAAGCTTCCTCAAGGAAGTCGTTCGAAGAGCTTCCTCACCAACAATTTCAGCATTTGCGTACACGCACACGGGAACGACATCGCCTCGCAATTTCAGAATACTCTTCCCGGCATTCGAGTTGAAGCTATCCAGCATGTGCCAAAGGGTTTCTGTAATTTTCGATCCCCTGAAAGTTTTTAGGCTATATTTTCAGGCCTAATCGTTGTATAAGATCGGGGAAACGCATTTTTTGGAGAATTTCAGAAAACATGTAATATTCACCACTCGACTGAAATTCCGACGTTTGTCGCGTCCCGTCTTCTGCTTGCAAGCAAATAGTGACTTTCGATGCGGAAATGGTATCACTGGCTTCGGATTCCACAAGCTCGAGCAAAGCATTGTTCGGCAAATTGGCGAAACGGACCGTAAGACTCGGATTCAGGATCGTCTTATAATGCCTTCAAATATTGTCAGATATCTCACACTGGGCAAACCATCAACGAATCAATCATGCACATCGATCGAAAACATGTTCACAAAATATGAACACAGTCAAATAAAAATGTCATTTCTAATCGCAGCATTGAATATTGTACTTTTACTGGATAATATCGCTTTAATCATTTCACTGCGCGAAAGTCGTCTAGTTTCCGCGTGGAATCTGGAAAACGATGCTCATGTGTTCATTCAGCAGTTTTACATTTTCTCTTTACTAAAATATGATCGACAACACGATCATTTTTAGATCTCAGCTGGTCAGCTCAGCTCACCTTGGCGCTTAGATCTCGACTGAAATCTTACAATAATTAACACTCCACGAAATCACGCATTGTTTGCGCATGAAAAATAACGGCTGTAGAGTGTTAGCAATCTAAAATTGAACTTTTCATTCCAATGTCGTCATCGCTCTTTTCTATTCGAAAAATACTCACTTCAACGAATAATCATCCACTGAAAAATCTCTTTTCTTGCATGCTTCTTCTAGAACCTGATACAGGCTGGTATTCGGCGTCACGTTGATGGTTGTTCGACGACCATCTGGATAAAGAACCGTCACTTTCTGGCTCATCGAGAATCACTTTGATGAACAATCCCTATCCGTAAAATTTTCCTGTGAAGTCGAAAAATCTCAAAAACACATCAAGCATGAAAACGTTGAAAAACTTCGACAAAAACATGTTTGAGATGGAAGATAATTTATTAAAAGCCTTCTTCGCAACACAGTACTGTGGAAGATAATAGTGTTTTCACAGTAATTGTTCATCCACGTTTCAGACATCAAGATAATCAGGAATAAACAAAATGCTTGGCTTGCTCAAGAAAAAAAAATCAGTGTTGATGACATCCACAATCAAATGCAATCACAGAAATTCCATCACTCCGTCAGTCTTGATTTCAAAAGAGGAAGCTTCGCTTCGCTTCTGGCAATAGCTACACTGAAACTCGAACAATCGCTGAAGAAAAATAAGAGATGGAAGCTTCTCGTATCTCATGCTCCTGAATCTTGAGGGGGCAACATTGCTCACAGCCAAAATAAAGGTACCGACTCGATCGTATATCCAGAACAATAACGTTTCGCAAGTTCGAGATTCTCAACAAAATAATTCATGGAACAAATACGAAGCGAAGAAAATATGCCTGCATGTAGCTTTAGAACGAAGAGTCGAATGAGACCTGAAGGCGTCACACGGTTATAACAGGATTTTTCCGAGCTTTGCCGAAGTTCCGCGGCGGATTTCGACGCTGTCTCGTCGCAGCAAACCGGTTTTTTACGCGTTTTACAGCAGCTTCGAAATCAGATTCCGAAGGACGATAATCGAAGAATTCCGTGATGCGAGGTGAATTCAGCATTGACGCGACAACTTGCTCACAGGTGATGTACCACCGATCTTTTGCGGCATTCTCCAAGACAGGGGTTTCCATGGTAATCTGAGGGAAACAAGATTCAAAATAATTTGCTAAACTCCATTTCATGGAGGAAAATTTTCGTTTCGTCTCATTTCAATAACCCTGGACTTGGGTGATTTCTTTGTCACTACTTTACAAGGATATAACCTGAACTTGGTCACTTTTGCTTTGGCCCAAGTCAGGATATAAAGACTTGCAGGTTATCTTTTTGACATGTTATTGACTCAAGCAACAGAAGGCTGACCTTCCAGAAATAACGATATGACCAGAAAATTATCAAAAATTTCAACAAAAATCTCCCACTAAAAAATGTAATAAAAATACTCACGATTTCTGGATTGCTGCCCTTGCCATTTTCCAGAGTGACATAAAAATCGCTTTGCCCCAAACGGTAACTCAACAGCCCGGCATCTTCTGGCGGCGCAGGAACTGTGGCTGCTAAAGCAGCTTCGGCAGGAGAAGCTACGAAAGACGAATTACCAACGCTTTTGGCCATTTGGAAAGATCCCTCTCCATGCGAGAACTTCGCCGAGTCTTCCAACAATTGGGACAACAGATTCACCCATGAAGTCTTACATCCTTCCCCCGCATCTCCGAAACGCACCAACTCTCCTCCTGAAAATGTTTTGTTACACATACAACACCACACGTAAAAAAAATCATCATTCAATAAAAAAACGGACCGACAGCTGTAACTTCAGCCAGAAGTTCTCCTCTTTTCGGTATTCCGTTCTGAGAAAATAGCGCATGAAGAGTTCTTATGAACTCAAGACACTGCCTGTGGGTCATGAATGGAATGCGTCTTCGAGATTTTTCTCCTTCTTCGATCACGAGACTTCTGAAGAATGCAGGACTCAATCGCCCGCTTTCAATCAACGCATCTGAAGGATAAATAAAAAACTTTTTAAATAAATTTCTTGACTAACGTTAGCATTCAAATACTGTACCTTGTATGTCTTTCGCAGAAGTTGAATCGGCGTCAGTGCAGCTCAGTAGCAACTCAGTGGCAGAAGAGCCATCGGAAGGCGCAGAAACAATTACGTCTCTCACTGTCATACAGTGCTTCTTCAATTTAACAACTTCTTTTATATCTTTCATATCATCAAAAAACTTCTCAGCATCCTCTCCCATTTCCGGAACTAAGAATTAACATTTATCAAGATAAAATGAAAATCAGCAACATCAAATAATGGAACTCACGTGGAGATGCGGTATCTCTCAAATTCGGCTCGATCATAAGAGGCGGAACGTGGAGCAGAAAAAGAAGCTTCAGCCTACGCAAGGCGTCACCACGAATCAAAATGTCCAGGACTTGAACAAGTTCTTTGAAATCCAGGAGTCCGTTTTCATCACCATCCATCAACTGGACACAAAAAAACATGAATCGAGCGACATTTCTACGTTTTGCTTGAAATCTCACATAGCCCATACGCAGAAAAACATTTCAGCCATCTTTCATCGCAAATGAAAAATACTCTAAGCCTACTGATCCTAATCAAAACGAATTCACAGAAACGCCTAAAAAGAAGAAAAACGTAAGCACCAGCTTCTCGTTAACTTTTCTCTCAATTTACAGTCAGTTTAGGAGTTCACCCTCAAAAGGTTATTATGGATTTTTTTAAAGCATTCGGCGATAATTTTGATGATACTCCAACAACTTCTTAAAGCAATGCCTCATCTAAACCACTCTCGTAACATCTTTCCGCAGAGTTTATAACTTCACTGTACCTTCTTCCTCTTCGTAGAAAAATAAAATTAAGACTAAAAAGCAATATTGCTTTGTTACAAAGACTATTTTCGTGAAAATTGACGAAATTTCATGAGATGACGACCGAACTCACGGTGAATAATCGGCGCGAGAGGGAATCGGAAACATCAGCTCTGCCCCAATTGGTGGCTTCGCGGAAAAGCATACAAAATCCTTCATGATCGATTAGGTAATGCCTGTACGTGTTGGAATGCGTCACGGACGCCGCAGCTTCCCGCTTGATCGCTCCCCGGTACTGAAGGTACAACTGTTCGTCTTTCACAAAATCAAATAATGCCGCCAACTCGTGGGAATTCAACTTCGTCGTGTCCAAAACTCCTTTGACGACGTTCTTCCGAGCCTGTCGACAGAAAATGTTTATGAAGTCAACAAATACTCTCGAACTCTCCCACAGGTAGCTAGTATTTGCGGAGATACACAATTTCTAACTTGCCGCACACTCAATGAGCCGAGGAGAAACTGTCGAACACCCAGAGCAGAACTTAGGACGTACGGAAGAGCAAACGCAACGAATGAAACGATGACAGTGCAAAAATGTTTTCTATGATTATTTATACTACAGTACTCAAAGCTTCTGGAAATGTTCATAGATGATGAATAGTTCCTACAATGCTGAAGGAATGCACAGCGAGCGGTTCTTGTTTCTCTACGTGAAGTTAAGATTGCAACATACAAATGTATGCTTTGCTTTTTCAAGTAACAAGGATTTCAACATCGAAAAAATCTTTCAAAAATTTTACTATTCAATTTTTTGCAGGCGACTGTGTCAGCTTTTTCTGATATTTCATATTTTGTGAAACGCTGCTGCTGTGAAAACGGATTTTGCGCTTATGTTTGGAAAATACATTACAGTATTAGGTTTAGTTTATCTGACCTGATCCTCTACACCTTGGACAACTTTCAACCGCAATCGTAGTCGTCTTTCCTCAACTTCCCGATTTGTGATGTCATCATAACTTCTGTAAGCAGCGTACAACAAATCGGCGATATCCGTAACCATGGAATCCCCTGCTCCACCATTAACCCGATCTTTCCTCGCCATGGGCCCAGGTGGCGGGAGCCGTGGCATCGTTGCACTCTGATTCTCCACCTGCTCCAAAAATCCGTTCAACATGGCTAAACATTCCGCTTCGTCCGCTTTAGAGTCCAGAATCTCCTTCTCTTTCCATTCCAAAATCGCCAGAGCGAGCATGAACACTACTCGAACACCGTCGTGAAAGAAACAGTCTAGAATTTGCAGCGCAGCGCCGAACGGGACAGCGGACAGGAAGATCGTCATGAACCAAGATAGGGATATCATGCGGATTATTCCCCCGCCTCGGCGAGACAAGTGCGCGTATAAAGCAGGGAGTCGCTCAGCAACGAGTTCTTCGAGCACAGCTTGATCCACTACTGTTCCGACAACACGCGTGTTGAAGTAGTCAGGCAACATGCGGTCACATATGGCGCACAAGAGCCAAAAGGCCGCCTCTTCGGGACAATACAACAACAGGACAGATGCGATTATGTTCATGGCTTGACAATATCCAATAGCTGGATTTCTCCATGCGTAGGCGGTGAGAACGCGTCTCAGCGCACCGATGCCCTGTCCACCACCTACGGATATTGACAATGGCAATGTTAGCAAAATCATCAGTTTAAAGCACATTTTAATAGTACGGAAGAACACTAGCGGAATCTGATTCATATTTCTCATTTTTTCCATCACATTGTCAACTTTTCTTGAATGGGTTAGTTTAACAGGCAGCCATTTTTGGATTTTACTTCGGAGTTCGGACTGAGACATTTGAAATTGCACCTTGATTCTGAGTGAGCACGAGGATTTCTGAATTGACACGCGACGGAAGATCCCAGATCATTTTTCTTGGCATGAGGATCTTACACTCCATCCGATGCAAACATATTTAGCCCTTCTTTGCATATTCAAATTCAATTGGACATTTGAAAGAAAAGGAATTCGGACTTCTTCGACATGAGGAAAGCATTGGATGAGGAAAGTTATGATTTCAGCAACAATAAATTTTGATTTGAAGCTTTTTGCAGGAAATCGCAGCCACTGATCAGTCCATGGAACCACATTGAGGGTCAAGAACTTAGTTTCATTCAATGGTCAGCCGTTAGCAACAAGGATAGTTCCAGTTTTTCAAACACTACAACCGATCCGTCCGATCAACTGTTTCTCACCTTCATCGGCAGATTCCCGGAATGCCGGATGCTCGGGCAAAGAACGCTTGACATCTCTTTCAATTTCATCCAAAGTTAGTGCGTCTCCCGCAGCAGCACCTTCGGAAAAACACTTCCGATATTCCCCTGGCTGGGAAACCAAATCGTTCAACGCCCCAGAAAACACAAGCCACAATTCACCCCGCAATCTGTCCGGGATTCCTTTCGACACCAGGGTTCTAAGCTCGTATGCGCGGTACATGGAAACACCACGGCCGTAGTGCGCAAAATGAGTCGTCCACAAGTTCTCTCTCACTTTTTCTTTTGCCGCGGCCTCAGGCGAAGGAGGACCGAGGTCTACCAAATCAATCAATGCAGGCAACGCTTCAAAGTCACCAGTAGCATCTTCTTGCTCGGTCAATGGTATCATGATGGATGCACGGCGTCGACGAAGTGAATTAAATTCGCCGAGATCTGAACTTTTCGAAAGCGCGTCTTGAATTTTACGGTGTTCCTCGAAATCACTCATATTGAACTCCTCTGTCCGGGGGGTTATGTCGTGTTCACGAACTAGAAGATCGGCTTCTATCTCATGCTCATCTTCGTACTCAGTTGTTATAGCAAAACTTTGCTCATTGTCAAGCGTAACCTCGTTATTCCTGCAGTGTGGAGACAAAATAAGGGATGGAAACTCATTAAACACAGAACGGCCTTCCTGAAGAAAGCAAAATAAGAAGTGTCAGCATATATTAAATACAGTACTGTACTCTATACGCTCACTTCCATTTTCCTTTAAAAAAATTATTCCTCCAAACAATATCAAACCGACTTCACATGTCGACCGTAAGTTGAAATCGTGACCAAAATGTTCAATCAACGACAGCAACGTAATCAAAAGGTTATCGTAATAAAATGAGTTGAGCTGATGCAACTTGAATGGACTAGCCGAAATACTAGAGCATTTGAACTGGTCCATGTTCACAAACCAGTCTACACCAGCATTTTTCGCATGCAAATTCAAGAATCAAGATGTCATCAACTCTAAGATGCGCAAGCAAATCGTAAGTGAAATTGGTCGAAACTGAAAAATTTCCATCGGCGAGAATACAGTACAATGCTTTCCCACAATAGTTCATTACATAGTTCCGCTCGTCAGACTTACCTGCTTTGACCAGCATTCCACAGCAAATCAGATATTTTTTTAATGACGAAATCCAGGTCTGCGATTCGAGTGAACACGAACTGTCTCTTTTGCTTCGTATAGATGACCAATGTTCCAAAGTTAGTAGTATCCGTTCTTCCGTCTTTCTGCCTCTTCCGCTGAGCTACGGTTACGTCCCTCAAAGGAATAATGATCTTCACGAGTTCGGGAACCTTGGAAACCCAGGGATGAAATTATCACGAAAATCAATATCACCTGCGGTTTGGCTCACCTTACTGGAAAAACACATGAAATTCGCTGAAATGTAGAGGGTTCCCATGTTGAACCTTCGATCATAAGGTGTATACAAAGCGCAAGATATTGTTCCATCCAACTTCTCCTCTCGACCCAAATTGAATTCCATTTGGAATTCGGCGGAGACCACTCTTGCGTTCAAGTCTCGGTGAACAACTGAGAGGCGTTGATCGATGTTTTTACTGTAGAGGAAAACGAAAGCGCATCAAATTTGACATTAGAAAAATAAACCAGGGATCAACCTACGAAAACTTCGAGGAACGAAAAAAGTACCTGGACTTGAGAAGGAGATCCAGGTCAACTGAAAATTCTTCTTCGTTGATCAGCCTAAAAAAGTTGGATGGAATTTAGCTGTGCTTACGGTGGTGGGCATAAACTGAACTCACTTTTTCATTGCAAGATCAGCAAGCCTTTGCATCAAGCTAAAAACATCTTTGATTCGCAGGAAGCCTGAAAAATTATATTCTTTGTCTCTGGTGGTAATCTTCATTCCATCATTCAAACGAGAAAGACGGGACTGCTGCCGATCCAAGCCGGTCACATCAGCCCACCGAATCACTAATTTTGTTTCCACGCCCAACAAGAACGAATAGAAACAAAAGTGATTGATACTTAAGTACGCCCAGCCTTGACGCGGCATTAATCCTTTCCAATAGCTGGAAACAATAAATACAGAATTAGAATAATTCAGATCGTTTTCTCACGGCAATCTTTACCTGCAGGAATAATAACTGACGACTTTTTCCTCAGGGGCCATTCCAAAAATAGCCTGGAATTTGTACTGACTACTGCGAATGTCCGCGGGTTCGTGTGCTAAAAATAGGTTTAAAAAAATTGAAGATGAATTTCTGTTGAATTCAACACA
This sequence comes from Notodromas monacha, assembly GCA_905338405.1. Lineage (NCBI taxonomy): Eukaryota > Metazoa > Arthropoda > Ostracoda > Podocopida > Cyprididae > Notodromas > Notodromas monacha. Next base: position 26,929 of record CAJPEX010002628.1, read on the forward strand.
AATTACAAACCTTCAATCGTAGATCGTTTTGGTTCTTCCTGTAAGGTGAACTGGGCAGTCACCTTCGAAGACACAAAGGCGATCATATCAGTTTCGGATTCGATTTGTGTGAGATTGGGAAGAACCTGAAGCTCCAACCAATCCCAGTGCTCTGTGATCTGCTCTTCCTCCAATGACCATGCCAACACTAAAACAAAGCTCATTAAAAGGCGTGTTCAGAAGTTATCGAATGGAAGCATTCGCAAACGAGCATCTTACTGTAAAATATAGTTTCATTCCTGGCATGAAATAGTATTCGAAATGGGGGAGGACTTGTATCAAAAATTGAGTCGAAAGTTCCCACCAACATCGACCCAAGACCTGAGCTGTGGGGACCATGCCCTCTACGTCGCTGCAACATAAACCAGGCATTCTTTCGCTCCAAGACCCTGAAAATAGCAATTCCACAATGGACGTCCAGTTGAAAACGTGAACCCGTTGAACAGGTGGGAGAGAACAGAATGCTAACCAGAATCCGGCATTCGGCTGAACAAGCTTTGGTTCGATCCACATGACTGTAATGATGGGAGAACGTCGAAATGACCGCGACCTTCGTAACTAAAGCCGTCACTGATTCATAGCATACGATTCAACCCAGTTTCCACCACGAGGTAGCGTGTTTTCATTAAAACATAATCCTCCATAGACGTCCTTTCGAAAAGACTCACGGAGGTTCAACGATGCGGACGCATTCTGATGAATTTCGTTACACGTACAGGCACACCTAAAAATAGGGATCCTCAGAATACGTTCCATGCAAAACAGAGACTTGAGGGACGCGTAATTTCACACGACGAGCGCCGAGGACAATTTACACGCCATTGCCCCCACTTACACTTCCAGACGTTGCAGTGAAGGGAGACGACATACAAGCTTTTAAATTTAATGCATGATTAGCATGAATCATACGAAGCAGTGGGCTCGATCGCATGTTTCACTCGGATCACGTGATGAACAGTTCTGATGCTTCAAAAGCCGCAAGAAAAACATCAACTTTTCAAAGAATGACAGCGCACTCTCATTGAAATCTGCAAGCGGGATTTAATGTTACATACTTCTTGAATTACGACAATTCGTGCATTATCTTCCCTGCGTCCAATTGACCACCTGACGGCAGGTGCACTCACCCAATCATGTAAATCTCCATCACATAGAGCCTGACAATTTCCTCTAGGGAACTACAGTGCTTTTCAAGTTCAGAGTTCAGACGGAAAATACAGCTGTTACAGTACAGTATGAATGCATAATGCACAGAACAATCATTGAACATGAGCTACTGCTGTATTTTTTAGACCTACGGTGTGGTCAGATCCGGACACAAGCATTAACAGTTTAGTCGAACTCTTTTGTTCCCTCTGACAAACTGGACACTTTTACTTAGTTCCATCGTCAGACATCAAAACTATTGTGGTCATTTTGAAATGTAAGTAAAATCTTATACTACTGCAAACTTCCAGGTACCGAAAATGGAATTCCTCATTGAGTAATTATAGAAAGAAAAAAATTATTGGGAATGTGATGAACAGATTTGAATTAGTTTTCTGAAACTATAGAGGTGTGTTATCCTGATCCACCTAAAGCGTTTTTCTGACTAAAGCATTTCAAAGTAAAATAAATTGCCCAGCAGAATATTTATTGAAACGAAGCAAGAAAACATTCTTCAAAAATGCACTCACCGTGATATATAAAAATATCTACAATATTTTCGTATTGCTTTGTTCAAAATGAGAAAAAAGTGAGAAAATTTCGAACATTTTGATATTTTTGAAAATTTAGATAATTTATAAAAAACAACTAATTTGATTCTCTAAATAATTGTTAAAATTACAATAAATGTTTTGATAGCTGATGTGCTATGTGACTATGATGCTGTATCAATGTATTTCGAAAATTCGAACTTAACATTTTATCGTTCTGACGGAATAATGGCTGATTTGATTAGCCCTGTTTTATAATTCGAAATTTTCTCAACGAAATCAAGGATAGAAATGCCGAATATACCGAGGAAAAAAAACGGGGCGGAGAAAACATCTGGGAGAGGAAATGTCTGGGGAAATAAAATGTCACCGAGAAAAATTATACAGTATATATGTATCTTATTGGTCATATAATCCTTCAACATTCAAGAAATTCAGTTCAAATTTCTGGCGAATCTTCAGTGCACGGATCGATCAATAGTCTTCGGTTCGAGTAAATATAAATAGAACGTTGTTTTCATGTTTTTATCACCTGATCCATGAATATACCATAAAAGTTTACAAGTTGACTGCAGGTATTGTATATTCAAATACTGTGCTGATGGCAGAACAAGATTGACCAGCAGCAGCAGGGGAATTCATGCCTACGGTGTTCTCACAGGCAGAATAAAATCGTCATCGTGCGGCAATACTGTCGTCCTTCGCGGAAAACCCCTTTTTCCACCGAAATTCTTCAGAAAATGCGAACCTCGATCATCCAACAGTTTATTTTCGAGAAAAGAAATGAGAACTGAAACTTTTGACGAAAGGCCGGTTTGTGCCTTAAGCGTCTCGGAGTGAAATATAGCGTGAAGAAATGTAGTTCGCACGCTTGTCACGCAACATTTTGAGGGATTCGCCCGACGATGGAAATTGAAACAAAAAAGAGGGAATTGAAGGGCGCTAAATCCTGCATTGCAATCCTTGTTTTATATATATGCTGTGTGGATTCGTGGTTTGTCCGTGACGTCTTGGGACAGTCTCAAAGTATTGCGACGATGATTGCGAATGTTTTCGTTCGACAGGCGTTGCATATTGCATGCGGGGATGATCATCCGCGAAGAAACGAATGATTATTCACCAATGTAGTATTTCGCAACAACTTTTATCGTGGTAGGCGAATTTCCCAAATTTTTGCGAGGATTCTTGCAAAATCTAATGGCTCAGCAGCTTCAATTCATTTTCTCTCTCTATATATATACAGTTCCGATGACGCATGTGGTCAATTGCTCTGGAGTTCACAGCTTGAATAGGCAACTAAAAAGAACTTACTAAAGAAATATAGATACTAACCTCATTAATGTCTGTTGGTTTGCGAACATATCACAAAACTTCAATTCGACGTCGAGACGAATGGAGTGTATAAGTTCTACGAGTCTTGAAACCTCATTTAGAGCTTCAAGAGATGATTTAGCAAAAAAAATCATATTTCTTGTACAATCACAATTGACAATTTAGTTTTAACTTTTAAGCAAGCATTGGTTATACGAGTACTCGACGATGCGCAACTTTGTAAGCTTTGACGTTAATGGCAGCTGATAGGTTGGAAATTCCGCAAGCAATTCGCAGAAATAGTCCTTTGAAATTGAATCTGCACAATTCAAATGTGGTAGTTTTCCTAAACCATAGGATAAATATATGGTACTGGTTAGTATTCTCGAGCGAAGTTTCATCTAAATTCTAAACAATGATCATGTCAACACGGAATTACTGTTTATGAATTTCTTTATACAATATTTATTTTTACACAGTAGGGTTTATAATAACATGAGACGGATTTTTCTTCTGATGGAGGGCTTCAACCATCAGATGGAAAAAGCTGTAATTATTGTTTTCCAAATTTTTTGATAATCGCAGTTTCAAGATTCTACACTCTGACTTTGCATAATTTACGGGTGTTTCATTAAAAAACATTAAACATGACATGGTGGCATAACAAAAAAGCGTACACTGTACAGTAAAGTATTTAAATTCGAGGTACAGTAATGCAAATTTTCTGTTGATATTTCCCCGGCCTTCAGTGAAAATGAGGGATTTTGTAATTTGGAATAATTGCTGTTCAACTTTTGATAAGTTCAAGAAAAAAGTATTTGCCTCCTGTATGCGTGTCTTCGATGAAATTTTGCCTCTTCGAAACAAACATCTTGTGAAGAATTTTGTCTTGATGATTTTATTCAATCTACAAAGGGATGCAATTTTTACAAATTTTGAACGACCTTTCTGCGAAAATTTCCTCGGCCTCGAGAGGTATTAAAATCCAAAATGGAATTCAAAGTTGATGAGTAAAATTATTTGGTTCGATTAGCAGCTTTCAATGTGGATCAAAAATATTTAGTATAGTACTGTATTACTTTTTTCCATGATCCGAACGAAATCGAAATTTATTTGCCTTATTCACTCGAAGCTTGGCTTCGGCAGTGTGAAAAATAGGGATTTTTTCGATTTTCGAAATCTGAATATGAAACGATTGCGACACAATCTCCGAAGCTGGCTCGAATTTCCCCTTCTATTTTTTTGCTGAAAAGAAAACAGGGTTGCGTTAATTGGCACATCAATCGACGAATATACAGAACTTCACATATTCAGTACAAAAAGCAAGGTTTCCGTTTAATTCAATAAGGGATGCGCTTCCAGGGTTCATTTAAACTTTTCAAGTTATATTTTAATCATCGTTATGACTTCTACATTCTTTTAAAACAAATGCAATCTATTTTACGGCGATTGGAAGCAAGACTTTTTTACGCATTCCCCTCGCGTGCGTTAATGTGACGGATCCCAGTCAAAAGACGACCCAAGGCTGTTGCGTCACTTTCCCAGCGCGTGCTGCGATTTATTCCGTCGGAATTCCCCTTCATTTCTTTTCGTTTGCCTTTCAATCGCCACTTTCCTTTCATTTTTCGATTTCGTGGTACATTCCTGCGGCAATTGAATTACAGAAAAAAAAGAGAAGGAAAAAACTAGAATGACGTACTGCGCCTGGATAATTAGCGCTGACCTAGAGATGGATGGTATGGAATACGTGTTGGTTTTCGGTCCGTGTTACAATGTTTCGGGCGAATCAAAAAGTTTTATATTTCGGAAACATGCCAAGCATGAAACAGTTTTTCCATTTTGTGGGCAGAATTTTACTTCTGTCATTTGGACCTTGCACTGCCACAGATAGAAATGGTAGAAACTGAAGTAAAACGAACCAAAGAACAACTCAAGCGGATTCAAGAATGGAATTAGCTCAAACCAGACGCGAAAAACCTTCCTGAAAAAAATGTTTAAAACCTATTCTATAAATAACAAGCCAAATAACATTGTTAAAGGCTCAATTCATCAACAGATGGAAAAGTCACGTATATATATGCTCAAAAGTGCACAATGTCTTAGTCAATTGTTGAGCATTTATTGTTGAGCATTTATTGAAGTATTGTATTTATTGTATATGCTGCTTGGGCACTTTAATATAACTGCAACTAGCTTGTGGAACTCTATTTATTTTCGAAAAGTATTTATTTTTGGATTTCTTTTAAACGACTCAATGAAAAAGACTCTCCAAAACTCCTTAGATGCCTTGATTTTTTTTTTGAAACAAATGTTTTTACGCGACGAATTTTTTTATGATCCCTGCACTCATAAAACAAAAATTCTTTCTGACTTGGATGCAACCAATGATTTGTTATGAGTTACTTTTTCATTTCTTGAAAGGGTCGTTGTAACAAGATTTTACTTATATTGTATGCGTGGAACCAATCCAATTTAAAACAGGGCATTAACCACCATTTAATCCCTAAAAAGTTATGAAAATTCTGCACAATAATCATTTGAAATTATAAACTGAAAGAAAGTGCAAGCCATGATTCGAAAATGGGAACACTTTTTGGACCCCGACTGCTGAAAATTCATCGTAAAATTGAGAAATCACAACTACAGTATACCGTGCATGACTAAGAAGAAGGGTGTACTGTACTGTATCTAAAATTGAATAAATAATATCCTAGATTCTTTTGAGCGAACCCTAACATTTCGCACATATCATTCCGGACATGGCGGCGATGGGCGTGACTCGAAATCGCGTTTATTCCTCTGGGCAAGTTTTCTTTGTCTTATTGTTTTGTTTTCTTTCATGGAAAAAATTCCATATGAAAAGCAATGCGTGGGCGAAAAGATTCTACCACTGTGTATGTGAGTTCAAGCACAGCCTTCTGCGAGGTTTTTTAAAGGGAAAAATTGGCATCATTAGAAGGTTTTCTTATAATAAATTGTGACGAGGAATTCTGCAAGTAGGATACTGTACAGGTATTTGTCCATCGCGGGAGATAATCTTCATGAAATTTAATATTTTTGTTGATTGACGTATACAAGCTTCATTCCTTGCTTGTCAGCGTTTACAATTTTTAATAAAATAAGTTGTATCTGTTGAGAGATTCATGGTGTGGATAAATCCATTGAAAGAACTTGATCAGAAAAAAATCGATCAAAACTTCGGCAATGCTTATTTATTGAAAAGTAACCGATGCACGTGCTTATTCAACTTACGGATGTAAAGAATGCTTAAAATGTGATGCATACATATTTTTTATAATTCAACGACAGAAGTCTTCCTTGCCATAAGACTGGTCTAGCCATCATCGAACCATATTCTAACAATAATGCCTATTTATTTAAAGCAGTATACGTTATAATGACCACAAGAGGTTTTATCTTGAGTTTTCAAAAAAAAAAAGATCTGTTTGGGATGAATAATGATGCTTTACTTCACCTTTGGAATCCACTAGAAGAAAAAAAAAACAAATTAGGTGAGAACCGTGCACCGAATAGCTCATCATTCGTGTGATTTTTTGTCGGTGGCCTTGGCTCAATCATTTGTTACTCCGGAATTTTTAGGGGCGCACGAATGTTGTCATTGGATGCCTTCCTAAGAAATTGGGGCACTGAATAATTGATACGATGATGATTTATAGTATGGGGAAAAACCTGCATCAGTCACCTTGTTTCAAAGACGAGCGAACAGTCCATTATACTTCGAAATCTTGAATAAGGGGCAACGAAAAAAAACCGGATGTTGGTTTGGTTAGCATTATTTCAGTTTAAATATTTATTTGACAGGTTGATGAAAGTTGGAAGGCGTATTTCGCATCTTTGAATCCAGGTGGACTCTTTTTTACAAAGTTGCTTGTATACGAAATTTAGCGGAGCAAAATTAAATCTTTATGAGAAAATATTATCGTATATACAGAGAACCCGAAATAAAGCGATGGCAGGGAATCGCCAAGGGTGAAAAAAGAGTTGTACTAAGAAAATCGTTGTAGAGAGAAACTACCTGTACTGTTTTCTTTCATTAATTATAAAGCTTGGAAAAGTTTCAAACATCGTGCTGTTTTTAAAATTAGATCTATGAGCCTTAGCTCTATTTTCAGGCACCAAATTGAATGCGTGAGACTTATCTTCATAGTTTTATAGTGCTTTGTGGTTACTTTCCAAAATATTATGTTATTTTGACGAAGAACAAAGAATTGCATATATGCCTCCTCTTCACTTCAGTCAAGAATATTAATTATAGCTACATATACACTGTGTACTAAATTTATTTATGAAACTCTGATTGACTTGAAAGCTTATCAATTGATCTCAGGTTTGGAGATTAATGTAAAGCAGGACTTCTCAACTCTACATCATTCAATTTTTATAACAATGAATCAGCCATTTTTGAGAGTAACCTCTCACTTATAATAGCCCAGCTCATTCTGCGAAGATTCTAAGACGTCTTATGTTGGGGAAAATTTGGTGCATGTTGAGCAGTATGGAATATATTTTGTGTTCTCCCATTTTGTGAAGTACGGCAACATGTTTATCCATAACCTTCACGACATACAATCAACAAAATATTCGCGGCACTCCATACATCGCGTGGCCGCATGACATCGGTCAACACAACAACATCATTCGTAGCATCATAGAAATGTTTGGTCTGCCTAGCATATTTCCATCAAGGGTGCTGGTGAATAATAATCAATAAAAATACGGTATGAATCAGAGTTTATATTTATCTGATGATTCTTTGTTATGTTGCCAATGTAATTGCCGAGATAATATTCTGGGAAAAGTAATTCCAGTGGCTGAGAATTTACTGGTTCCATAATCGTGAAGGCGTGAAAATAATTTTTTCAGTTGAGGTTGTCATAATTTTTGAAAGGAAAAAAATCGACGAATATCTCTTCAATTGCCAGAATATTCAATAATAATGGCTGAGCTTTGTTCTAAGAAAAATAATCAGAGGTACAAAAATATCTTGATTAATCGATAAACGAAGTATTTCTTTCTTTAAATTATTTCAATTTTCGAGAGCGTGAGAGAGTTGCATGAACACGTCCGAAATCCTTGCACTTATTCTATTTATTCAAATGTATGCCTGGAAGCACGATACGACCAATCCCTGAGAGCAATATAGCTTCGATAGAAATATACCGGAAAAATAAAATTTATTATCCGAACAAGCTCACTTAAGAATACAAAGTTAAACCTGTAATATCCAGTAAATTTAAAATGTTTCGGAACTCTGCGTCTTGGAAATTTACCAGGATTTTCAAAAGTTGATGCCGAATGTTCGATAAAGAGCAAAAAATTATACAGCTCACGCAGTTTTTCTGTCAAATGCATTCCCAGATTTACATACAGTACATTTTTTAGCCTTTATTCGCGTAAATGCGATATTTTCAAAATGCATATACATTTGCATACATACTGTATTTCATTGTTCCGAAAATCGGATGATCAAAAAATGCTCCACGCTCCCAAGGATAGAATTCAACCTTCTCTTGGATAAATGAGTATAATCCAAGAGGGTTGCAGGTCAAAATTTATTTGCTGATATAGATGAATGATGAATCAATCAGCGACGATATTTTCGTAAATTAAATAGAGTTCCCGGCCGGCCTTGGGCGTATTTGCTGACAATACTTCTTTGAACTTGCAATTAGGTAATACAGTATATAAATATATGCTGACGAAGAATTTCCGCTGATGATCGTCGTGGTACATACTGCGTCGTACATTAATGGAACCAAGACAAGTACATCATTGCAATTGCGGGAATTTAATTTGGATCAATCAAGATGGCTGTATGTTGATGCAAGAACAAAATTCCAATCCATTTTTAAAGAATAACCTCGGGTAAATTGACTATTTTGGATTGTTGATGAGGACAGTAATGGAATGGAAAAGGTGTTGTCAATCAGGGAAAATCAGACTTTTGCATCAGAAAAACATACGTCCCGGATCATCAGAAGTGAATATTTCAGGACGAGGAAAACCAATAATTCGTAACATAAATAACAATCTTTAAACTGTTTGCTAATAAGTGCATGGATGTAGAGTACGTAAAAAAATCTTGAAAGAACCAATTTTCACGAAAAATGTGACGGGACTCAATGAGAAAATCATTATTATTATATTATTATCATCTCTTCCAAACTTACCAAAGTATGTCAGAAGTTCAGAAACCCATTTGTTTATTTACTGTTTACGTACCATATCTGGATATTTATATAATTATTCTGGCTACCATTCAAGATCTCACGAATCATTCAAATAATTATAAGTAATGCTACTTGGCAGTTTTCCATCATATCTCATGACCATGATATTGGCAGTCATTCTCTTCCTTTGGTAGTTTCCACAAAAAGTTTACTGAACGTGTAGGCATTGCTATATAAAGGTCAAATATCGCAAAAAGTAACACAAGCCCCGTCGAAACCAAAGAAAATCCATTTTAAATTTTAAAAAACAGTACGCTTTTCACGATATGAGTAGACATGGCGTGGATTAGCAATATGTACTGTCTGATAAATTTGGCTCAACCTTGGGTGTCCAAAAAACTTGATTCCAAGACATTCAAATTATTTCAACCATTTTCCCTCAACATTCAACAATACTGTATAAGGAAGAATGCCAAATACAAAAGGATGACAAATGATGCAGTGATCTCAATGAAATTAATCGACGAATTCATTTGTGCCAATTTCTGATCAAACCATCCAGTAAAATGAATCTCATCTTTCAGAAATCAGCGAGTCGACAGAGGATTGCTGCGAATTTTTTTGAAACGCGAACAGAGTACTGTATATTTATGTGACTCAGAAACTTGACCTCAGAAACAACTCCATCTGAATAGATGACAAATCATTGGAAAATGCTCAAAATAAACAACATTGAATAATAATAAAAAAAAAAAGCCTGGATCTAAGCATCTTACACAAGTCGAGAGGATTTTTCGCCACTGGTTGACCGTGAGACTCTTTTTGTGGACACGGCTACCGGAACAACAGGAAAACACGCGGTTCTCGCATCGGAACCGGATCCCTT
>CAJPEX010002629.1:0-37023 GCA_905338405.1 Notodromas monacha
AGAAAATTAGTCAAGGGAAGGAAACAGGCCCGGAAAACAGTCTCAACGCGACGACCCACAGTAATAATAAAAGCCTGAAAAAAAAGCCATCTTGCGATCCGAAGCAGTGAGAGAGAAAGATACACAACTGCAGTGTAAGAAGCACACAAAAGAGCCACGAAAAAACAATAACGAAAATGGTTAGGGAGAAAACAAAGCAACCCAAAAAAAAAAGAATAGGAGGAACAGGAGGGAAAACGCTGACAATCGCGCGTGTCGGTTTCGTCGATAACACACTTCCGACAACGACGCGACGCAAAATAACAAGCGCAAAATGCACGCGACTTATTTTTCTCTACATATACATTCTGTGTGTGTATGAGGGAATATGTGTGAGTTGTGGGTTGGGATGACGATGGAAGGAAAGTATAAGTTGGAAAAAGAGGGGAAAAAATAGAAGCAAATTTTGCGACGGAAATCAGCTGTCACACAAAAAATAAGCCTCTTCAATTTTGTGTCCCTCGTCCGATGACGTACGTGTACGACCCTCAACTTTTTTCCACCCTCCAGATAAAATGGATTCGCACAAGGTTTACATATTTTTCCTGGAAGAGGTTTATTCTTTGAATACCAAAGAAGGATCTCAGAATAATATTTTTGAAACTTTTCACACTATAATAAGGTACATGTATTGTGGTTGGATCTTTTAAACCCACTGAAAATAATTTTCGTGATTTTTCGGCAAGGAAAAATCCCAAGAAGGGCATTTACGAAAACGAGCTTCACTGATCTTTAGAAAGATCTTCTGTAATAAGGATTTCATCACCCAGAAGTGCATGACATAAATTCTGCTTCAAGGTGCAAAAATAAATAGAATCAAAGTGAAATAGAAACATTAAAAAAATGGACTCTTCGCCAAGATCTGGCCAACAGCAATAATCGTGGTTTTTCCTGGTCTCAGAAAAGATTCTCCGGATTTTTAAACGCGACTCTTCTTCAATAATATCCTCAGTGCGAGAAATTTATTCTTGAACTCCGAGAAATTTAAAAAAAAACGGTTCTCGTAATCTCTGATACGTTTTCATCCATGCAAAGATTTGCATCAAAACGGATTGAACAAGAGAAATCCCCCAAAAATACTCGAACAATCATTATTGTGAAATACTTCATGTCTCTCACAAGAAGAAACACATTTTATGATCAAAATCATGTGAGGTATCCTTCCCATATCTGCATGAATTTATGAAGTGTTGCCAAATTAGACATCGTACGAAGATCGTAGAAAGTTTTTGTTTCATAAGAATAATGCGCAGATTTTATGGACCTCAAAGGCATTCCTCACCCTTTGAATCTTAGCTTTCAAGCACAGATAAGTGAACACAGGAAGAAAAAAAAAAATCGAATCATCTTTGAACACTAGCGCAGATTCATGGCGTTATGGAGTAAATTCTACAATTGAGATTTCACTTCGGAGGGCACTATGAAAGTGACGACAGGAAAATAATCATTCCGATTTCGCGTTTTACGACCACTTCGGAACAGCATATCACACATAAAATGCGAACTATTCCTTTGAAGAGGATCAGCAAAACTTTCCCTGATGATTATCCTGCCCCACATCAGGTACACATCAAAGGGAAAGGGGCGAAGAGTGGAAACGGGACTGTATGAAATCGCAAGTATATCGCGAAAGTTCGGCGATCCAAAGTTGGCCCTCATGAACAGCTGAAAGTGCCCTTTAGCCCAAAGCAGAGAACTTCTTCGCAAATTGCTGCGAAACTTTCTTTTCCCTCCTCCATGCAAACTGCCGCTATAACATGGAATTTTAATGCAGTATTAACAACCTCACGCGAAATCCTCCCAACAGCTCATTACTATTTTTTTTTCTTCCTGGTCTCAAAAAGGAGGAGAAAAATAACGGAAACAAAGTTTACCATTTGAGCTCATGCGAAGCACGAGCGTTTCCAACCCACACGCGTTCTTCGTCCGTTTTTCCCCAAATGCTTTGCAAATACGGCGACGGAAAACATTGTTGACGTGACGAGTGTCGAGGCGACGTTTAGCAATTCCAGGTGCACTTCGCCAAATGCGTGTCGCAGCGAATTTCTCCGGTCATTTTTTTTTCGCCTACGCATTATGAGTATACTTTCGAAAATCTTCAAACTCACTCATTGAATATTTAAAAAAAAATAATCAACATTGTTCTCTGAATCCTGTGGGTTTTGTGAGGTTAGCTTGATTTTCCTCGCTTCTCAAACTGAAAAAAAATCAGATGCGTGTAAACATATCAATCTCAAGATTAAATTTGATTCTAGATGTCGATTAGCAGCCAAGACATTTTTGTGTGTTAGATTCATTGGTTCCGGGAGCATAAAAATTCCGAAAAATATCAGCATCCTTCGAATTTTTTTTAAAGAACGAATTTTCCTCGATTAAAATATGTAAATTAGTTTTTATCGCTCAGTTTTCCTCATTTTACCGACAGAAAACTCAGGCGAGTGAAAAAATAATAACCTCAAGAGAAAATTGTATTCTTGCTGTCGATCACCAGTCAAGATATTTTTTTTCTGTTAGATTCATCGGTTCAAAGTGCATCAAATTTCCGAAAAATCTCGGTATCCGTCCAAACTTTTTCGCAAAAGAAATTTTCCTCTACTTATATCGCGTGTTTCAAACAAAAATACGCGAACAATTTTGATTTGTATCATATTTCATTATACAATACGCATGATCACGCCAGATTCTAAGTTTCAGCAAAAAAATGTGCAAATCGTCCCTGATTACTTGCGCATTAGAAGATTGTTACAATCCTCGATCGAGCCGAAAATTGCTCGGATTATTTTTCGGATTATTATTTCGATGGAAGCAAAAATAAAAGAAAAAAAAAGAGAGCGGAGTACTTTCGTCCGGAAAAGTGCTCTTCCACGAAGGAAAGATTGAGCTCATCGCTCACTCTTTCATGTGAAGAGAATGTACATCCCGCTAATCCCGGTTCGAAATTAGCAGGAAAAAAAGGGGGGAAAAAGAAGAAAGAAGACTTCGCACCACATCCAAGACAAGGGCAGAGGCTCTTCGGACCACCACAACGTCCATCAGTACTTTGGAGGAAGAGAACGACCTTCTGCAGAAGTCTTATAACGGGATAAAACGGCAGGAGTTCGGAAGACTGAGTGCCGAAAAATATTCCGGACGACGAAAAGTGCACTTTCGGAAGAAAATTCAGTCATTCATTTTTATGAAAGGAACATTTTATGACAGTAATATTTATCTAGAAGAGAAGAAAATACAAGCGGGGAAGAAGTATAAATCGTGTTCTTTAGTGCGACGTACCGGATTTCTCCATTGGTATTCGAAAATTACATTAGATAAAATGCGCAAAAGGACGTTTCGCCGCGTGACCGGATATAAATCTACGCGAAAAAAAATTAAAATTGCAAAACAGTACTTTAGCGAGACACTGCTTTTTAATGTCAAGCATTTTCGGCCATTTTTTTCTGCGCAAAGAGTGATAATAATTAGAAAGGCCAATCCATCATTTCAAATAACTGATGATGGATAATTGTCGACGATGGTCTAGGTTTGCGATGATTTTTATTTTCACATTATCCGATTTTTAATAAACAGTTTTCATGATATCAAACAGAAACCTGAGCTTTCAAACATTTTCAAAGCGACGGACATTTATTGTTTCTTGTCAGTAACCAGAGACATGAATACGTTTTTGGGAAAGGGACTTAACCATAATAATACTATGGTCAAAACGGTTCACAACATTCGCAACTTTCTTTGCCAATAGCGGAAAATTGTCTCGCAATAATAGATGTTGCTATTATTCTGCATATACATTTCTTATGCAGTACTTGCGCGGAAATCCGCTGTTTAGGGGAGGTCATTCTGAACCTCCCCGTAGCAAGTAAATGTTCACGAAACAGGATAGAAAGAGTAATTATTTAGACCCGGATGTTTTCTTGCGATAACTGCGTTTTTTTCTTCAAGTAGTTCTCATGGCATCCAAAGTGCTAAAAAAGGTGCAACGAGAAAAAAAAAAAAAAAAACCAGATCACTTCCTGCAGGCTTTAGGTGAGCGGGTCGCGTGCGCTCTCACGGGATTATTACCGTCGTAAATTCCTCCGCTAATCTTCAAACCTATACCAACCCACTTTCTGCCCACCCCCCTCTAGAAGAATACACATAAACCAACAAGTAAATGCCTTATTTTCATTTCTTCAAGAGAACGGAGGCGATAAAATGGTTTCGGTGCTTTTTGCCGGGAAAGGCTGGCATCAACGTTAAGAAATAGATTAAGGTCGTAAACGAATCAGTTTCTTCGCAGCGTTGTTTGAATAAAATTCGCATGATAGCACTTACTTATGCGTATGTAAAAAAAGAGAATGCATCGTTTTACATTTAAATGATTAACTCCAAGTGGACTATGTACAGTCAAAGATAATACTCCAATATGCGGCAGAGACGGAGTTCAAACTACAGTAATACGCTTAAAAAATGCCTGGCAGGATCTGAAATTAGTATTTTCTTAAGCAAATTTCGCTCTGGACCAAATTAAGGCGTCCGATTCTTGAGACTAAATCGTCTGAAGTCTTCGAGGTTGAAACAAAAAATGTTGATAAAACCATTCATAATATTTTTTATGTTTTTGCTTTTTGAGGTTCGCGATGATGTTAGTACACTTTTTATTCATTCAGATATTATTTCTGATCTCTGCCTATACCGTAAATCCAAAGTTATTTTTTATATATTAATTTTACCCGGAGTGGAGCTTCAATAAGTTGACGTTTTTGGCGTTACTGTTGGCGACTCGCTGCACGCTTCAATTAATTGAGGCATAAAACTAATTTGGGGCAAAATCAAATCGGGTGGAAAATCACCCAAGTAGAGAAAGTCTGGTGAAAACCAGCAACGTATTTTTCCCTTCCACAAAAAAAAAAAAAAAACTTCTGGCGCCACGACGTCTTTGACTTAAATTTTTTCTGGCCAATCACTGGCCTTTTGCTTCATCCCGTCCTTGATCATAATACTGGACAAAGGATGAGATGAAGAAATTAATAAAAACCCTTTCTCATCCCAATTTTATCATCAGTCCACTGTTCACTGTTTTTTGAAACAGTTGTGCAGAAGAAAAGCTTTTCCGAGAGGTTTTATATGTTGTAAAAAATACTGAAAATCTTGTTTGATTTACATCCTTGTGTTTGGACTTTTTGAAATATACTTCAACTTTTTAACTCTGCCAGGGATTCTACCAAAAAACCCTGGCCTTGACCCAGGCTGAATCTGCCTTTTTATTTTCTTCAAGTTTCCTTTTGATCCACGGCTGATTTGTGTTGCAAAAACTTTGGTCAGCAACAGTTACCAAGTACTAGATGCAAATTTGCATTTTGTAAAAATGAATGGGAAGTATTTGCTCAAGTGTTTCTTGACATTCCTAATATCTTAATGAATGCACCTTCACAAAGATGTGTGTCAAGATAAAAAAACAAAATTAACGAATCAGCAGATTGAGACAAGCAGGAAAACAATCCTTTCCTCCATGATTCCTGTTAGCTAAAAAAAAAGCTTCCCATTGCCAATAAACTCGAAGCATGGCTTCGTTAGCATTTAAATGCCAACACCCCTTTCCCACCAACACGAATATCAGTATTTCTCTCAGAGAAAGAAATTACGAGCCAGCCAATAATTTCCGGAGAATATATTCCGGAATCCGAGGATTTTGATTAAAATTTAAATTTCGAAAGATGGAAGCATGGTTATGTCCGGGATCTGAAATTATATACGGTATTTTTATTGCGCAAAGCATTGGAAATGATTCATAAAATTCTCCAGAGAAAAAAAAAAATTTCGAAACCCTTTTCCTCCAACGGATTTTTCTCGCGTTGAAAATAAGCCACAACCACGCATACTTGAAAATCCGGAAGAAAGGAAGCCGGGTCAAGTGGTAATGGTGAAATTCACGGCATGACCAAGATTTCCGCCAACAATCTTTTAATACCCAAAAAAAAACTAAGCAGGTTCCTAGCATGAAAGAAAAGCTAAACCACGAGCTGGAGCTTATTAAAACAGCGATAAATTTGAACGTCAAAAACTTTTCTTCCCATCGACTTCTTCCCATATTTTTTCTGCGCCTCCCGCCGAGAGGTCAAACCTCCGAAACCCTCGATAATGGTGGGATTATTATCGAAAGAGAGGAAAAACGGTACTCAATGAACCCTGCACTTCATTCAGTAAATGAAAGGGGAAAGTGTGACAAGATCTGATGGAAAAACTTTGTTTTTTCTTTCTCTAGTCTATTGCATACAGGTTATAGTGAACTCGAATTATCCCTTCCACAGTTAATGAGCAGATAAATACCAAGCCCACGACAGCAATCATCTTTTCAAATTATCGAAATATAATCGTGGAAAAAATTTTCCGAACGTACAAAAGCTTTTCATCCAATAAAATAAGCCCGCATTTATTAAAAATACCGATTTGAAAATAAAGGAAGAATCGATGTTGTCCGATTGCGTTAAGCCGCAAAATCACGAAACGCACTCGGAACTCATTTGCATAAGCTTTCAGAGCACCCTTCACAGTGCCATAAAAATAAAACCTTGTATTTCCCGACTCGATAATTCAAATGCATCTATTTCAAATCTGAACGAATTACCGAGGTGAAAAAAAGTGTTTCAACCCTGCGCTTTACGAGCTCAGGATTCATGCGTAATTTCAAGCACTTCTCACTTTTGATTTTAGTCATTGCTTTATTTCTAAAATAAAGGACCTTATAAAAGAGGGAGGACAATTCGAGACCTGAGTATAGCCATACGTCCCGGTGATTAAAAATGGTATTACTTTTCCTGCAGAATACAGTACTTGTCCAAAATTTTAGCGATCCTGGGCCACGTGTGACGATAGGCCACACCGTGATTTTGGCAAAAGATACTTCACTAAAAGTAAATTTTAGGATATTTGATTGTAAAGATCACAAGGACGTAGTTTTATGAGATACGAATATACGAAGCCAATCCAAAGCCTGCTAATCTCCCAGGAATAAAATAAAATACTAATCCCAAAAAATGACAATTTTTAGCGTTCAAATGTTTGATTTAAAAATGATTCAGCTGAAAAGTTGGTGAAGGATGAAAACTTTGTTCTTGTTTTTAGTTCAATGTGCTACTTAGAACCGTATATTCTCATTACTATTGCATTTGTCTACTGTTTTGATATCGGCCGCATGTCTGGGAAAGCATTGCTATACTTAAAATTCCTTGAACAGGCCGCATTAAAAAATTTAACCGAGATTTTGGGGAAGAGTGCGCGGCCTATTATCACGGAACAAACCCATTTTTGAATGCCATTTGCAATAGCGGAGCTTAAAATGTTTCTTAAATATAGCTGTTTCATCCCACGCATCGAGAAATACAGTATTTGATTTCCTGTAAAAGAGCGGGGTCCAATGTTGAGCTAAACACACTGGATTAGTTTGTCAAAGCACGCAACGTTTTTTTTCGGACCCCAAAAAAACGAAAACGCTATGTCCCCCTCCCCCCTCTTCTTCCCATTAAATACACGCAAATGTGCTTCGGAAGTAGATTAATGCCCAAAAGGAGGAAACGATGTGAGAATAAAAGACCGGAATAATGAGCAGAAAAGGAAAAGGCGGACAAAAAAAAAAAATGAAGGAAGAAGAAGAGTCGGTCGTGTCAGGGAGAACGAGCTACACATAGGCAGAGAGACAAGAGCAGGAGGGAAATGAGGGCATCGAAAATCGATGAGGTACACCCTGGCCCCTGGTGTATGTATATGTGTGTGCAAATGTGAAAGAGCCATTTTCGCCCCCCCCCCCCCNTCAAAGTCTGGGGTTTAGTGACGTAAGCACATTTTTCCTCTGAAACAAAAGGCCCGGGGGGAGAAAAAAAGGGGGAAAGGAATTGACAGGTTTTATACCCGCCGAGATCACTTACGCCCTTTGCTTCTTCTGTTTTTTCCCCCTCATCCAGAAAGCATACCCTTGGTGCTGCTGATTGATGGATTATTCAAATCGATTTAATCCCGGGGGTGGAGGAACGGGGGTGTCCGTCATTGCCAGCGAAGGTTTTGGAAAATTCACCGGGTTTCTCGCACACACACACAAGGAAATACAGGCAAACCGTTCTATTTTCGTCAGATTCTTTTTCCTCGCGTCGATGGACTGAAAGCACGCAAATGCTGAATTCGTAAGCCCCAAACCACTGGATCTTTTTTTTTTTTTCATTTCGGAGGGCGAATTTCATCCCCGTCTGAAATGCGACTTCGGATCGAAGCGATCAACTTTCTTCTTCACAAGTCAATTCCGCACAGAAAAATTTCGCAGAAAAAATAAATAAACGAAATACATGAATGGAGTTTTCGAACCACAAAGCTCATGTTCAAGAAGAAAATGCAGTGGAACAATTTTCGGAATCTTCAATCTCGAAATTTGAATGAACCGACAGGGATGTAAGAGTAACTTTTGCGAACAAAGCATGTCTCACGTTCGGACAGCATCCATTTTTAAAATGGGGGAAAATTCTGCAGTCGTGAATAGCAATGTTTTAGAATCTGAAGCTTACAATATTTTTCACCCTCTTTTTGGTGAGGCGCAACCAAAGTTATCAAAAGATTGTGGCTGCAATGGAGTGAAAATATTCCAAATCCATTATGTCATCGTCATAATGGTGAGCCCCGAAAAAAGGAACTTTCCACCTTTTCTGGACTGTTTAATTTTAAACTTTTAATAAGGGAAAAAAAGCGCAATAACGCCCTTGTTTCTTCCTTACTAACCGTGGGATTACGCGTTAAAAAGACGGGCACGGCGTTTGCGAATATAAACAGCTGCGAAGCTTTTTGGCATGTTTGGTGGGGGGCAGTGAGGGGAGCGCTTTTTCCAAGGCTTTTCGTCGACTGGTTGTAGTCCAATAAGTCTATGTGCGATTACTTACGTTTCATTATTAGCGCTCACGTCATTAGTTCGTCTACGTGGCAGGAACCAGCAGAACCCCCACAGCTACACCTAATACCCGATCAGGATACCACGCAGCTAAAAAATATTTAAAACAATTCCAGCTAAATTTCCCCATCACGCAAAAAAAAGAGAGAAAAATCATTAAAACATCAGCATGAAACATGCAAGCAAGAAACCCAGCTGCTGATATTTTGTCACTGGCTGTTAGGAATTCACTCGACTTTCGAGGTTTTCCTTCGAAAAATTTCCCTGCTGTTTCGAAATCTCAAGTAAGTCAGCTAAAAACATCAGCATTCACCCCAATTTATCCAAATATAAAACAGATTCATCAACGTACAACTAGCATATAAGCTTCGAAAAATTTTCTTCTTATTTTTTCAATGCTGGTGTGAATGGAGCACTTTTAAAGCGTTGAAAATGAATGCAGATTTACTAAAATACCAAGTCTGTTAATTTTTTCACTGTGTTTTTTACGTAATATGTTATACCATTACACTAACTTTCCAAATATAGCTACATTTGATTTTATTCCCATCCGTGTGTATATACGTTTATTACTATTACGCTTTGAGGGCTGAAGCACGTGCTAACCTTCAGCCGCGTACAGCCGAAGAAAAACAGAGGTAAAATAAAAGTAAGGCCGCATGAAATCGTTTCTCCTATTTCATGACGCCTCATTATTTATTATTATTGTGCTAATCTGGACATGCTCAGTTGGCCCACGAGTGTTTCACTCGTCGTCACGAAACGCCGCGGGAAAAATAAATCACCGGGAAAAAAAATTCCATCCCGGAAAATCCAGGAAACCCATGGGCTGCAACCCCAGGCAAGAAGGGATCGAAGACTCCACCCCAACACCCGCAGGTACGACAATGCATCACGACACGACGAGGGACGATTTGAAACATATACACACGGGGGAAATCATAAAAAACAAAAACAAAAAACGAAGAATAAAAATATGTTATGTCACGGGAGCACACGGAAAAATCCGGAAATGCCTCTGAATCATAAAAATGAGTCGAAATATCAACTCATCACCAGGATTCCGGAAATTCATCAAACCAACGCAGCACTTTTTTGTTTTCCTGCCGAAAAACATCAATCTTTCGATAATATTCCGTCAGTGAGAAGCAAAAACAAAAATATGTATATATATATATATATATTCTACAAAAAACCGCGACTTGAATTTCATCGTTAAAAAAGCTGCATTTGAATACTTTCGTCATTCGGTAAGCTCAGACAAATAAAGCTTTGCAGAAGAGTGCTAAGAGCGTTTTCTTACGATAAATTTTACCTTTTACTTCGAGCTACTTCGCCTTAAAGGTACTTTATACCTAAAAGCTTTATGGCTGCTTGATCCTTCGCATTGGATCAACTGCGAGGTAGAAATCTTGTGGCTTCATTTCTCTCCAAGTCTCTAGATATTTTTCGAAAATTCCAAGCACAAAAGTGTTCGAAAGATTACTCATGAATTCGATTAACCGTATCCTAAACTTCGCACCCAAAATCATCCTTGAAGCTCGATCGACGAGAATATTATTTCGCACAAAACGAAAAAAAAAAAAATTTCACAATTCCTGATGGACGTCTGGAAAAATGCAGAACTCTCACGTACAAAAATAAATGACATTGACAATTTCGTAGGATGCAATTTTCGACATTTTTGATATTTCGCGATTTTTCTAAACCCACATTTGGTCAAGATATCCGAGGAACCAATTCATTAAATAAATTCAATCAAAAGACATCAGTTAAGTCACTGAACAAGCGTTTAACAATTAGTTTCATAAATTTATTCTCGAATCACCGCTATTAGAGCTTGATTCATCATAAAAATCTCCACAAAAGATCACCGATGTTCGAAACCCAAAAAAAATAATAATAAAATCAACTCCCTGTGAATGGCGAAGCCCCGTTACAATTACAATTAATTATGTATCGAATTGGCAGTTGACGAAAGGGCGTGGTTCGGAGTGAGGGCGAGATTTTGCACGCATCGCAGGAACCCAGGCGGAGAACCCGTTGGGATAATGTCGCGTGTCCAGTTCTACTTGCCCTGAACGGGTCCGCAAGTCACGATCCCGAATCAAACGGATCCCATAGTATAGTTCCTAATCAAACTCAAGGTGAGGGGGAAAACAGGTAGCAAACTTGCACGAAAAAGCCTTAAAAGTTGGGCAATGGCTGAGAACGTTTTAGAACAAGGGGAAGGACATGCGTTACCAAGGGTAATGCGATGAATATCGTTTTCAGCCTNAATAAAATCAACTCCCTGTGAATGGCGAAGCCCCGTTACAATTACAATTAATTATGTATCGAATTGGCAGTTGACGAAAGGGCGTGGTTCGGAGTGAGGGCGAGATTTTGCACGCATCGCAGGAACCCAGGCGGAGAACCCGTTGGGATAATGTCGCGTGTCCAGTTCTACTTGCCCTGAACGGGTCCGCAAGTCACGATCCCGAATCAAACGGATCCCATAGTATAGTTCCTAATCAAACTCAAGGTGAGGGGGAAAAAAGGTAGCAAACTTGCACGAAAAAGCCTTAAAAGTTGGGCAATGGCTGAGAACGTTTTAGAACAAGGGAAAGGACATGCGTTACCAAGGGTAATGCGATGAATATCGTTTTCAGCCTTATTGAAGCATTTCACAATGTGAACTCTGAAAATATTGAGAACAAAAGTGCCCATTTGGAAAAATGAAAATTCTCAAAATTTTATTTGTGGTCTGGTCATGTTAGTTTCCAACCAGTGTTCCAGTTCCTGAATTTCTGAGTACACTTTATACATAAGGAAAAAAGAAAGCGAGACAACTGGATTAAATTGATTTGAAGAAAACGACGATCTGCTCATGAAGAGAGACTCGGAATAGAATGATTAAATGATCGTGCGTATTGACTGATCGGAGATTATGATGGAAAATTTTTTCGTACGAAGTGAATCGAAAGATTAATCAGTTTAATAGACGAAATCACAAAATATCAACTTTCGATTTCTGCTTCACGGAAGAGACCGCGTTTCTCGAGCATGTTCAAAAATAACACTGAAAAATTAATTTATATGCCAATGTTCTTTCGAATTTCGAATCCTATATAGACGTTTAAATTTCTTAGAAAATGTCAATAAGATCAAAATATACCTGTGCCACAAAAAAAAAAAAAAGAGTTTCGAAAATCAAAAGTAGCCCCTCGGATTTTCATGACGAGGTAGAGACTAACACGCACTTGGAAAATTCAGCACAGGGACAAAACAACAGGAGCGGAACTCTAGCAAACGTGACCCTCATTCCCAGTATTTTTGGCACGCGAAAATGCGTCTATTCTCTCATGCTCAGAAAAATAAACGAACATTGCAGTCTCGAAAAAAAAGTGTTTTATTTCCAAGGCTAATTTTCGCAGTAGGGACGGATCGCTGATAACAGCAAATTTTTAAGTAAAAAAAAAGGGAATTTGCAACCATTTCGAAATATTCATGCTTCCGAGATAGAAAATAATTATATTACCGTCCTTGATCTAACCGCATATTTCTGAAGCAAAAGCATCCTTGCCGCATGAATCTTCAACAGAATTCATCACCAATGCTGATGCGAAAGAAATTCAGTGCTTTTTTTTTGAAATTTACACGAACCTCGCTCATATTGATAAAGTTTCAGAACGATGATTTTTTTTATTTATTTTGCATGTCTAATTCTTGATTATCCACAAGAAGGCATATAATCATGAGCCGGGATAGTAGAGGTTCCATTTGTTTTTCGCCCTTTTAGTACCTGGAAATGAAACCCGACTTTTACAAAAATGTGCGCTTCCGTAAAAAAAATTGGCAAGGGAAAAATCCGTGCTTCGGGACTGGATACGACACCAGTCATTGCAGAAAGAACGCTCAAGGACGACACGCGCTGGCAAAATCAACTGGATCATTCTCACGCTCCATAAAAACTTTTGTTTCGTTTTAGCGCGACGATTTTATTTTTGCCCATGTCCACGCGTAGAATATGAAATAATTCAAGCCGGATGGAAAAATGTGTCTTACGTCACGAGTAACTGGTTGATGAAAAAAACATTTAATCAAAGAAGAAAATATTCGATTGAATCATAAAATTTGAGCTCAAAAATAAATGAATTTTCGGGTAGCAAGTTCTCCATCAAAAGCAGCAAAATATGTCAAAAATAATTTGCAACTACATTAATCAATTTACAGTATCTCATAATTTCAGCAAAGGAAATTTCAAAAATTTATTTTCAAAATTATGCAAGAAAAAATGTTCAATTGATGGGACGTGTGGTTCATTCAGACAAAACGATCGGAGATTTTTGAGCGTTTACGACCTCAAGAATTTATGGATGCATGAATCTTATATTGCGGCAAAAATTCATCTCCTCGTATCAAAATGTTTTTTTTTTTGACAGTCTCCCTCTTCACAGGGATTTTGCATTCAGTGGCTGTGCAAATATGGTGTCTCACCGCAAGAAATGCAAAATGGAAACCGTGCTCAAGGCCAAAGTCTGTTCCGGTCGCTCGCGGAATGAAAACGTTCACTCGATTCCGGATTTACGAAGACATCCTCGACGACTCACCTGAAAAACACGACAGAAAGAAAAAAAGACATGATTATTATTGAAAATTCTGCGGCGGAACCGGTTGATAAGGTGAATTGCTCCTTTCCTTTACTGGTCCCGCCGGTTTATACGTGCGCTGCACTGCAGTCCTTGCCTTTAGCTACAGCTGAGCCCGGGGCTCACACAGGCACTGTGTCCATGTATGTTTTCCCAAGGGCACCGGTTTTCGTTCAAGCGTGCACCTCGCGCAAAAATACACGTCCGCAAGTCGGGGCTTTTCGCCAAGTTTCATCGCCGAAATTTTCGTTGAAAAAATACTAAAAATGACGCCACGGACGTCTTTATATTCATTCAACTCTGAAATACACTCATTAACCCGTTCCTAAGTACAAGAAATCCTCGATTAAACCACACTGAACTCGGCACAGTAAAAACTCCTATCCTTGCTTCGATTTACGACGAGCCAAACAAAAATGTATTCAAAAATTTGATATAAATTATCTTTGCTGTGATTTAATAGGCCTCAAAGACTTCCCGCACAGCATTATTACCCAGGTGTAATTTCCGGGATTCAAAATTGTATATCTTGAATTCCGTGAAAACGAGTAAGCGGCTCCTACATTATCTTAGATTCATTTTCAAATCATTCAACTAACGAATCTTGAATGAAGTGTCATCAATCGGATTAGAACATGGGATACTCGAATGTATTTTTCAAGGATACACTTTTAAGTACTGTAATCACAATTCTTGATTATTCGGAATGCGGTTAATATTCAAAGTATGCTTTGCACTTTCGAATAAATAATGCATTCGTCTCAAGATACAGTTCAGATTTTTGAAATCGTTGAAATTTTGGCAGTTTTCGAGCCAAAAAATGTTCCGAAGTTATATTTCGTCAATAAAAGTTTAAACGCTGATAGCTGTCTTCGGAAACTCAGCAACAGAGCCATTAAGCCAAAGAACCATCGCTCGCAAAAATTTTTCAACCAAGGAAATATAATTCCACGATTGAGATCCAACACAAAATGGAGCACTTTTGGCACATCTAAATCACGGTTTAGAAATTTTTTCCCGTAAGGACTGCTTTCCTCAATGTTTGATTGACGAGGGCAACCGCAGATTATTTAATTTACAGAATGGGTCATTGACGGTGACCCAAAAATCAGCAATGAATAAAATTCCTTCTCGATGGTTGGCAGAAACTATTCCACTTAACGAGGAAAGGAAATGACCAGGGCGGCCAAATATGCACGCGACGTGACGTCAGGAACGGAAATCGATGTCGACTCGGGCCCCGAGTGTGTCCGTGACACAGGTACATACAAAAACCCAAGGGCACCGGTTTTCGTTCAAGCGTGCACCTCGCGCAAAAATACACGTCCGCAAGTCGGGGCTTTTCGCCAAGTTTCATCGCCGAAATTGTCGTTGAAAAAAATAATAATAAAAATGACGCACTGGACGTTTTTACATTCATTCAACTCTGAAATACACTCATTAACCCTTTCCTAAGTACAACAAATTCTCGATTAAACCACACTGAACTTGCAACAGTAGAAACTCCTATCCTTGCTTCGATTTACGACGAGCCAAACAAAAATGTCTTCAAAACTGAGATTTAATAGGCCTCAAAGACATCTCCCACAGCATTATTACCCAGGTGTAATTTCCGGGATTCAAAATTGTATATCTTGAATTCCGTGAAAACGAGTAAGCGGCTCCTACATTATCTTAGATTCATTTTCAAATCATTCAACTAACGAATCATGAATGAAGTGTCATCAATCGGATTAGAACATGGGATACTCGAATGTATTTTTCAAGGATACACTTTTAAGTACTGTAATCACAATTCTTGATTATTCGGAATGCGGTTAATATTCAAAGTATGCTTTGCACACTCGAATAAATAATACATTCGTCTCAAGATACAGTTCAGATTTTTGAAATCGTTGAAATTTTGGCAGTTTTCGAGCCAAAAAAATGTTCCGAAGTTATATTTCGTCAATAAAAGTTTAAACGCTGATAACTGTCTTCGGAAACTCAACAACAGAGCCATTAAGCCAAAGAACCATCGCTCGCAAAAACTTTTCAACCAAGGAAATATAATTCCACGATTGAGACCTAACACAAAATGGAGCACTTTTGGCACATCTAAATCACGGTTTAGAAATTTTTTTCTCGTAAGGACTGCTTTCCTCAATGTTTGATTGACGAGGGCAACCGCAGATTATTTAATTTACAGAATGGGTCATTGACGGTGACCCAAAAATCAGCAATGAATAAAATTCCTTCTCGATGGTTGGCAGTATTTCGTGGGGAAAAAAGTATCTCAGAACCAGAATTTTCTCGGGAAACAATAGAAAATACTACACTTGATTTCTCCAAAAAAAAATTTGTGCGATATGATAATGAGCGCCGATAATAAAAACCCTTTAAAAAGCATGCTAAAATGATACTGTTCAAGACTTTGAACTTTCGATTTAACCCCTGCGCGAGGAAAAAACAGATTAAGTTTTCCTTTGAATCCACGGTTCGATGGAAACTCGCGCCATCCACGTGGTCTTTATTTTTTTTTCCAACTATTGTACCTATTTTACTTGAATAGAAAGGAAAAAGAATTCGCGCACTCCCCGGTTCCTGACGGCCGCGTCGTCGACAGCGTCAGCAATGACGCGCATCTTTTCCTCCATTTATTTTCTTACATTTCCGCAGTGAAAAATAACAGGAGGGGGGATGCGATACATTTCAAAAGCTGAACGCATATTTTTTCATATTCGAGTGACGAAGAATGACATTTAGTCTATTCCTGACAGCTCGTTTCCAAATCTTCATCCGGCATTTGAAGAAGCACCACGAATAGCTTTGTTGAAGACGGAAAGTTTTAGAATCTTCGGAATGCTCAGAAAATTTGTCAGATTTTTTTTTTTCAGAATCAATTCAACAGTTTGAAAACTTGGCTATGAAGCATTATATTCGGTGATTTAAGTTAAAAAAAAGGAGAATGCTGTAATGTCGCGTGGCATTTCTGTGAAATAGCACGAATGCCATCCAAAATTGAAGTTTTGATTCTCAGAAGTGAGTATAATCTTTGCCTTCGCGGAATGCGTCAAGGAATTTCAATGGAATGTCCAAATTTCTGAGTGAGTGGAATCACCATTTTCGCTCAGCTTCTGGACTTACTCATCTTCAAAATTACCAAAATATTGTATTCCACAACGCAAAAAATTCTAAAATTCCTTAAAGTCATTTGTCATGGAGAAGTTCGTCTGACGTCGGCCGTAGAAATTTTATTCTGCGAACCAGTCCAAGGCGGCAGTGAGAAAAAAGGGGTTCCAGTTGGGAAATTTACAGCTTTTTTTGAAAATAAATAATGCTGTCAGAGAAAGAGAGTGAGAGAGAGACGTGATAAAAGGACAACAGAAACGATGTGCAAGAAGAATTATGGTAGCGAAAAACGCCACACGGAAGACCTAGTTCTCCGAAACAAAGATTAGATATGGATTCCTACGAAGTCATGTATCCCTAATCAACAACACCGCGTTCTTCTTTCATCAATGAGGCCATTAAACTCGCACGAGAAAGAGTCCAATACGAATAATTGTTTCGCGATGAACTGTGTAGAAAAATAAGTATACTGTTATTGAGAAAAGTTCTGCGATGCTGGAAACTTTGGAGGAGACCATTGAAGCATTCATCCCGACTGAGGAAGCGAGAATCATTCCATCCTATCCCTATACACATCCAGACTCTTTTATTCCTCCAAGTCACGATACAGAAGCTCCGGGTCGCTGAACAACACGTTCCGCCTTCTTGTTTGATCAACAAACATCACCAGCTTTTTCTTCTCATCATTACTCGAAGAGAAAACAGGGATCCTCCCTTTTATACAAAAAAGAACCGGGGAAAAATAGACCCATCAAATGATGCCGTTTTTTGTTCGGAAGATGTTAATTATAGTCTGCAACAAGGATCAAGGATTTCACGTACAGTACACTGTGCGACTTCAAAGTTTGTCCTTCGGAATAAGAGCGCAAATAAAAAATACTGCCGTCAGTTAGACAGAAAAACCGACTCAAAACCTGCAGAAAATAGCGGCCTCTAAAATCAGCCAGTTCACAGAAGAGCGTGTGTCAAGGTAGCGAGAACATAATAACTCATCTTGTCGAAATAATACAAAATTTAAAAATTTCGGCCCGCAATTTTTTTGTTCCATCTTTTGGGGCGCGCTTTTCACATCTGGATTCGAATATTGAAAGTGTTTTTGAAACAAAGGTGGACAATTATTTGTAAGCTAAGTTTTCGTTTGAAATTACGAAAAATGAACGTGACATGAACTTTCTGATTGTCCTCGATCCCCTCAAGCGCACAAATGCTGGATAAGTTAAGAGGCTCGCTGCTTAATGTCGGCTTCACTTTGTGGGATGCGGCTTTGTGCGAATGAATAATTTGCTGTGAGCGAATCCCGGGTACTGAAAAAGGCATTCATTCATTATTCGTATTTGAATTGTAGATGCAATGAAAAATACCTTTTTTTATGCAATGAACAATTTTTCTCGTTTTTTTTAGCTTATCTTGCACAAAAACCGATTCCCTGCAATCTGTCCTAACACTGACGTTGACATCCGGGTTGGGCAAATTTTGCCCAGTACCCCGTCGCGCAATCCACGCTCATTTGCAAGCGAAACGAAGCTCTATGTTGTCATTGTGGCAGCCCTGATTAATCCGAGTCATTTCTCACAAAAAAATGACGGCGAAAAGTCCATTCTTGACATTTTTGCTAATAATTCAAAGTTCTTTCAAACCATCCAAGCCCTCCATCAAAAGAAAGCCGTTCATCATTCATCTCATTTTAAAAATTGTTACGTCCTTCGGGTTCACTTGAGAAAATTGGAGAAATTTGTAGGAGGAACAAGATGAATTCGGCAGAAATCGAGCACGACTGCACACGTGCATTTTACAATGGAGAACTCATCATTTTCATATACAGTATTATGCAAAGAAGTACGGCGTCCGTGATTTTCTTTCATGTCCACAATTTCTTAGAAAGAATTTCCAAAAGGATCCAAATATTGACAATATGATTTCCACGAAGCTCGGAAGTCTCTCTTTCTTTGTAACTACGGAAAGGAGAATGGCATAGATTGAAAGAACAAGTACAAAAAAAAGCAGTAGCGGGAATGAAGAACGGATGCAGAAGCGAAATTGAAAATGGCAGGGATATAATTGTTCTGGTGCAAAGACGACCTTCGAGCTTGAACTTCGAACTTCATGGATCAAAGTACATCTGGTTCTTTCTTGAATGAACACACGGCAAAATAAAAATCATTCAATTTTCTCAACAGAAATTCATGAAGAAAAGGCACACTTTTATTGAGAATGAAAAGGCATCGCAAGTCACTTAAAGTGTGCACAAATGAACCCAAGGATGTACACTTGACCATGTCAATGCTGTTTTCCTCACATTTTGGCGTACTTTCCAGATGTTTCGACTTTTTTAACGTACTCTCCAGATGTGTGGACTTTTTTCATTTTATCTAAGTGCAGCACATTATTTTACTGGAATGTGAATCGAGCTTAATATTTGAAGTGTCCCCTAGCACGGATATTCCGGAAGTACTGTACACATGGTTTCTTCACTCGACTGCGTTTAGTCTATTTTATTTTGAAAACAAACTGTCATGAGCTCCATATATGTGCGCCGGACTTACTTCCGGAATTCGTCCATTACAAAAACGAAAAATTCCACGTCAAGTTTTTTTTTTTTTATTCCACAAAAAAGTCATGAATGAGGAGAACTACTGTACTACACGGTTTTCGACTCAGCTGTTATTTATCCATCGCAACAATTGCAGGAAATAGGCACAACAGCGCTTTCGAAATCGAGAATATTCCACAAGTCACTGATCCGCGAACGCCCCCAACATTTAGGGAGCCGTAAAAAATGATGTCATTTGGGCGAGACCGAATAAGCAACCCTTGGGGGCAAAAAAAAAGATGGATGATTTCTTTGCGACCTCGTCCGACAACAAAGTGTTGCATTCATTGCAAATGATGGCTGGGGCAAAAGGACATAATTATCTTCGCACGAAAAAAAAAAATAAAATAACCAGGGTTTGCACATATGAAAAAGGAACTGCAATCTCTGAAGTTTATGCACCAAAGCCAACACGAATTCCCCGTCGACAAACATTGATGCTGAAAAAGAAATACTTTACTGCCGTCTTCGGCCTTCAGAGTGCCGCAACGACCGCGTGAATAATTTGCGTGATCTTCGCAGAGCAGCAAACATTCAGTGCCCAAACGATGTAAACGTCTTGAAAAGGAAAATAAGAACTAACGGTGACTCTTGCGTTTATTTCTCAAGAGAAAAAAAAAATCCCCAGAATCACAGGAAGGTAAGAAGTACCTCAAATTTTTGCAGACCAATCAATCCAGATAAAACAAGGCATCATAAAGAAAATACAGATGGACTCCCCCATCTCTCTCTACAACTCTTGGTTGCAACGATTTTCTCTGCATAACGAATTAATTTTTGGCCCCATAGAGTCTTTTCCTCATGTTACAGAGGTTTTCAACGACAAAATTCTCTCTACAGCGAATTTTTCTAGTCTCTTGAATTTACAAAGAAATTCATACAGAAGCACCTATGAATACGCGATAGGACGACGTATTCGGCACATTTTGCGCTTGAAAAGATTTTCTTGGTCAATAATCGGTACAATCAATAAATCTCACGGAGTTTGGCCCCAATGATGTTCTCTCCTCATGTTATAAGGTTTCTCTACAACGAAATTCTCTGTACAACGAATATTTTCCGGTCCCCTGAATTTCGTTGTACGGAGACTCTTGCGTATTCGAATTTTTGTTCCAACGTGATAGCACAAGGTATGAAGTACAGGACATATTGTGGCTTGAAAATATTAATTATCCTCGGTCTATACTCTTTATAATCCACAAAAAACAGTGCTGCTTAACCCTTCTGACGACGAATCGAATAAAACACTTGACTTTTCAAATTTAAAAAGTCGTCCGCAGATTCTCTGGAATTTATTTTCCAAAAAGTTCAAAGGTTTGTAAAAAATAAAAAAACTTTTGAATGAATCAGTATTCCACAGGAGCCAGATTCCAGCTACTCTCACCATCGCTCAAGGGGCAAAAATTCACCAGAATTTTTCAAACCGGGTCAACAAAAAAATATCCAATTCCACACACGTCTTAGCGAGAGAAAAAAAAAATGAATGAAAAATAATATCCCTCAAGCCTTCCGGACAAGATCGCAAGTTTCCTTCCATTCGATCGCCGTTCGAGGGCAAATAACCGGGTCCCGAGTGCACGCACGCACATCTCGAGACCCGACAAGTACCCCCGAGGTACTCGAATAACGCAACCCGATCTTCGTGTAACAGAAAGATACAGGGAAGAGGTAACGAATGAAAAAGAGTATTATGCGGATTGATGCCGCAGGAGAGGCAATTATCCGGCTGGTTGGCAGGCAGCTTGTACGCAGCTGAAAGCATTCCCCGATTTTATAGTACAGTACAGTACTTCAGGCATCGACTGAACACAACACGTAAAAAGAATTAGCTCTTGTAGTCATTTATAAATATTCGTTTTTTTGTTGGTTTCGTTTCCTTCGTGTGAGCATCAGACTCAAGTCAGTCATCTAGACTCAAGGGCAGGTTTCATCTGATGTCAATTTCAAAATGTACTCTCGCTTATCAAGATGATGACTTTCACCAACGCTGAGATTAATTACAGCACATCATCACTGTCATTACAGTACTCTTAAATTTTATCACATGGCTCACGAGAAACTTCATCACATTTTTGAATAAATAAAAAAAGAATTTTTTAATCGGAGGCCAACTGTTCGAGGAATAACACTTCAAACCCGGAGGCTGAATCCCGGGAATAACTATACACAAACTGCAAATATTGTAATTTTAAGCATTCTTGTAGCGAAGAAAAAATTACATCTCCATTCGTAAAATGATAGAAAACTTTTTTGCAAAACAATTCAACTTTAAAATCCATTACGTGCGTTAAAAAACATTCTCGAGCGTTCCATGGAATACGAAGTATGCTGATCCTTAAAATGCCGAAAAGTTCGCAACATACTCATATTTCAGCAGAAACATATAAAGAATTTCGTCCAGAAACAGATTGAAAGCTTCCGTATCATCTTCAAATAATAACCGAGTTTTGACTCAGCTCATGTCAAAAAAAAGAAACAATTTGTTTTACATTTCCACAAAAATATTCTTGTTTGAATGAAAACTTGGAAAAGTTAGTTGAGCCAATAGTTTCATGAACTCACAAAGCAAAAAATTTGTAATCCATAGTTGAACATACATGCACACGTCAACCATCAATACATACCCCGTGGACAATGTGACACCAGTAAAAATCTGATTTCGTCAGTGTATCCCAATCCCAAAATTTGCAAATATATTCTCTCAAAGACATTTGCATTAAAATTCGAGTACAGTAGTATATCATTACAACGAATCTCGTTATAACAAATATTCGGTTATAACGAAATCGTTTTTTCATGTCCCTGTCCAATAGCCATGATAATGAAACATTTACAGGTTACGAATTTTTCGTTACAACGAAGCTTTTACACTGGTCCCAATGGCTTCCTTGTGACGAGATTGCACTGTATTTCCCTGCCGATTCGCACGATGTATCAACTCGCCACGTCTTCCCCGCGATCGCATTTTTACAAACAGGCGAGTGAGTAGAAAAAAAAAATGCTACACATGGTCCCACATGAATGGAGTATACCAGCAAAAAGCCCTGCGAGGAAGCGCGAGAAGAGCCTTGAAGCCCGCCCCGCAACACGATTGCCAACGCGTGCGTGCTTGCTGACGCAGCACGATGCCAAAAAACCAACCAACAATAAAGAAAAAAAAGGAATTATTATTATTTCCATTTTGCCCCCTCACCACTGCTCCATTGATGGAAAACCGCGCTTGGAAACAAGCGAACCCAGAGAAGGACAGAGAAAGAAAAAAAAACAATAGCCGAGTGTACAGAGAGTCAGAATTTCTTTCCTTTTTATCTGACAGAGATTCAGAAAAAAAGAATACTGAATGACAATCCCATTGCATGCTCTCCATCTTTTTTTTTTTTTTTTTTTTTGCGTTTCATACCCCGTACTTGAAACTGCTCAGCTGCTCGCCAAGGACAAATCAACGCCCCTAATATCATGCCTTGCGATGTACCAGCAAATTTTATGCCCCTTGCAGCAAACATTCATCAAGGGGGAAATTACCTTCGGCCGAGGAGAGCAAGCGGAAATCCCTGCAATTTTCTCCCTGTCCTAAAACACGTGAGTGAGCAAAATACGGCCTATTAGCAACGACATCAGAAAAAACGGCATCGGATTCAGAATCTACTCCCCTCTTCTCATTCATTTTGAAATTCTGAGCGATTGCAATTATTTAGAATTTCGAAATCTTAATTTGGAATTCGCAGTGGCCAAACCACTTTTGCGTAAAATGCAGTCGTGGGAATAACTTTAATAAAAAGTACTTAGGCTGAGGTCATTTTTTCTCACCTCAAGCGACAATACGCGAATAAAAAATACAGCGCTCGACACAAGGGTTCGTCCATTAGTTTCTAACATCTGTTACATTTTTTGTGATGCAGTTCTTTCATTAAGTGAATGGATGCCTCCTATTCAGAAAATGCTTGTCCATTCCCTGAAACATCTTACACAATTTACACGATTCTTGAATTCAAAACTATATTACGCGCAAAAATTATTCATAATAATTTCAAATATCTCCACAGATGTCAAGATTTTACGGCGGCTTCAAGGATTCAAGGAGTTGACAACACGTTTCAATGAGTCTTCATACTGCATTAGCTTGATTTGCATAATGTATACATGATGGGGTAACACGTTTTTACAAAATACAATAGGGATTGACAGCCGTTTTACGATTGCATCAGAAACGATTGATTCGCACCCGAAAACATTGAGCACTCGCCGCATTTAATTGTTTCTTTCCTTTGCACAGAAATTCGAAATCGCCCTATCATTAATAATTGGAATTTCGGGCTATAAATGGGTTTATAGCTGAATGAAAATAAGGCAGGACAAATATTTTATGGGGCTCAACGCGAATAAAATGCGTATATAATGAGACACCGTTCGAAGTAAAATATACGATTACTCCGGTAATAATCGCAACCTAATCCGTTCAGGCTACGCAACTCTGGGTAGTTAATTCTGTAATTATCCCATTCAGCTTCATTATTTTTCTTTCTGCTGAACGTTGGGTGAAACAATAACACAGAATCTTGGTACCACATCACTAAACTTCACAAACATGTTCTGCATTTAATGTTTTTAAATTCTTAATCAATTCTCCATAATGAATTCTAATAAATGGTGCCTTCAAGCAACAAATAAATAAAATAAAATCGAAGGGCCTTAAATCTGTTTCATTATCGAAATTTTTAATTGCACTGTATCTTGGAAATTGTGTTTTCATCACGGCCAAACAGAGTTGAATTAATTTCTCAGCGCGAGGCGGATAAAAATCGTTGCGGCTAGGTCCTTGTTTTTAATTAGTGCATTATTCTTTTTATATACTGTATGTAAAATATGTTTTCAGACCTGAAATATAACATGCAGAGTAGAAGCATCTTTTCGTGAGGTGCACATCAACGGCATTGAATAAAATGAGTCCCAAGGACTGGCACTCCAATGACTTGGATTGCAAGAAATATGGACATAAGGAAGAACGTTGTGGAGAAAGGGAGAACGGAAGAAGTGAGAAAAAAAATATGGAGAAGTGGTTGAATAGAAAAGGGAATGAATAAAATCTCGCTTTCTTCTTTTTCTTGGCGCCAGATGATTCGTTTTATGACTTTTTACGTTCGAGCGGGGACTGCGATTTAGTTACCCAAGGCCATTCGATCCGGTACTTGCGCACTTCCAAGTACTGCCCTTCCGACCGGGATATGCACTTCCTTTAATGCACTTCCTTTATTTGTCAAATAATCTACCCGTTTCATCAATGCGCTTGTTTGCGAAATCTCCCAAGGCTTTTTTGGAAATCCGAAAACCATTTTTCAAAGTTCACAACACTCAAGGATAAATAGGTAGCAGTGAAGGTAAGCCTTCCAATGAATGAAAGTCGTGAACTTTCCGATCGAAAGCGGCAATAACACAGTAAGAAGTTACAGTATTTAAAAGAAATGTGTACAATTACGGTGTAATACTATACTATATACATTACAGATAAAAAAAGTCACGGTATTTCAAATTGACAGCAGGATATTCTTGACTTTCGGAGAAAACGAGGGATCCATAAAAAGTTCTCATTACAGAAAAACGACAATTTCAAAAGCTATTTTTTGGCGGACCTCAGTTTCTGAGTCGAAATCCTCCGAGCAAAAATAAAATCCATATCGTGTTTTAATCATCAATGATTTTTTTTATAATCGCAGTCCTGCTCTGGAGAACTTCTTCTTTACCAAATCACTTGTCAGAGCAATCTGACACCCCCAAAATAATGTTTTTTATGATATTTGAACGCTATCTGGTTGGTCAGATTTGGACAAAAAGGTATTCCCAAAAAAAAGCACTCAAATTTATTACTCTGTAAAAGTGCGATACTCATGAACTAGCCCTCGGATGAGCAAAATCAGAGGAACAGACGATATTCTCAAAGCTTCCATCGAAGTATATAAGGCGATAAGTAATTTTCTGCATATTGCGCACGTTAAGCCGGAAAAGGGGCTTAATTCAGTAAAATCTTTCAGTAAGAAAAGTTGGGAAAGTTTTTCATCAGAGTTGCGCAAAGCTTTCTAAAAGTACTTAGGTAACGAGAGAAGATCAGCAGCGTAAAACCTCATCATTATTACGCCACGTTTACTTTGAACGCCGGTCTCGGCTCAAAACTCAAGTGATATGCTCGTGTTTCGCAAAACCTTTACTGACGTAGCGTGAGAGCATATCTTTTATCCCAAATGAATGCATAATTACCCCAGTACTTGTCACACACGGTTCAGAGTTTAGCGACACTCGACGCGGTTCAAATCAGTACTGATAGGGGCTGGAAGCGAATCTTTTGCGTAATCCATCCACAGTACGGGCAAAAATCTAATATTTTCGATCCCTCTTTCGGAACTGTAACACAAGACCATATTTTTTCAAAGGTCGTTCCATCAAGCAATAAAATCGCTCGACGATCGATGGAACAGACGCAAGCAAATTGAATGAATGAACAAGCAACCAAAAAAAAAATTTTTGGACACGAATATTTTCCGAAGTGGCGAATAAAAGAAATGTTTTACTACACGTGAGAAATGTACACGTGGACTTCGAAGCCCGGGGAGATGCAAAACGAAATAAATGCCGAGCGAAGAAATTCATACGCGGTGAATTTTCACGCTCCCACGTCAAAACCAGCATTTTCTGTTCAGTTTCGCGGGAACATGTGGGAAGGAAAGAGAAAATTCACGAATAAATTTACGACTCTTTTATTCAGGCACCGCGCGGAACACGAAAAATCCGATCAGAGAAAATTTTGCGAAGGTCAGGCCAATTTCGTGCCGCGAACAAAAACTGATTTATCTCAATTTTCATTGAACATCGCGAGATACGCGATTTCAGGGAAAATCAGGTGTGTAATAGAATCTCGTTAAGCGCTTCTGATCTTTATGATAATTTGCCAGAAGTACCAATAAAAAAATGTTCCGAATGAAAAAAAAAAACGAAACTCAGCTAAACGAAAATGCAAATCCAAGCAAAAATGATTTTTCAATCTTTCAATCGTAGCCGAAGAAAGCAGATTTGAAGAAATGTCAGCTTCTACTTTTCAGTGTTCCAAAAAAATCGTAAAATTTAATAAAATATCCAAGCACAACTACTTGGGAGTACAGTATAAAGCTTGTCCAACTTCGTATAGCAGGTTTCCCAAAAATAAATGTATTTGGAATTGAAGCAAGGATTTCATAGGGCATTGAATTTCACGATCATTTCCAAACCTCGCAATAAGAAAGTTTCAAAATTTTCAAGTTCGAAATATTAAAAGATCATTTTCACCAAGAATCTAGCCCAAACCAGCCAAGCAAGAAACGACATTAAAGTACGTAATTCTGCCAGATATTCTTTGAGAACAAAAACGCAATATTTCAGTAAGAATCTCGGAATTTTGTCCGACCTTTCAGAACCTTACGATGCTTTCAAATCTCGCGAGCAGACTTTTCTCGAATTTCCGAGCTGAAAACAGACGAGATTATTTTCCACCAGACTTCACCAAAACCTGTTCGGCACACGCTCAATTTTCCGTTACCAGAGCTTTCCCCAATTTTTTTTTTCTTCTTGCTTTCGTTATGGCCATCAAGTTGTTTGTGCTCGAGGAAACACGAACAAATTCGAACGAAAAAAAAGCGAAAATTGCCAAGGTAAACACAAAACACACACACACACACAGGAAATCCGCAAAGATATACCGGCAAATTGGCGTGTCGGCGATCACGTCCCCGCCATCACTCATCGCGGTCGTCATTAGTTGACGAATCGGGGTCAGGCTCATCGCCCCCCTCCCCCCAAAAAACCCCCGCAGAAAAGTAAATAGAGTACGAAAAAAACAAAAGTGCACGTATGAAAGAAGTTCAAACGAACGATGATATTTTTCCGGAACGAAATTGTAACCACACGATGAGAAAATACCCACACATCGTTACAAGTCGTGAAATTACTTTTCGAAAAAAATATTAATACGTCCATCTTTTTTTGATGCAGTTCTTTTCGAAGGAAAAAAGTTAGACTGCATTCACAAAATTCGCAAATTCGGAAAATATGACGCATTCTGGTGGAAATTTACAGACCGTCTTTTTAGGTCTGATCTTCTTGATTCCGATCAGTCGGGAAATGAATTTTGAGAAAGTACTGTGCATAAAAGCAGTGCAGCAATCTTTATCTGACAGAGTTTTATGACAGGAAAAATATTTGGACTGCATTCGCGAAAATCGCAAATTCGGAAAATATGACGTTTCCAATGGATATTCACAGCCCTTCATTTAAAAAAATCATTGCTGATTTTCGTTCATGCCGAAATAGGACAATTAACGACTTTAATAACAGGATCTTTTACCACATAAGCAACGATTTTTTTCCATATTAAAAATAGCACTGAAGTGGTTTCGAAATTGTAGCTTCAGGCGATTTTTCCTCATATCACCCCACAGAAGCCAACCAAGAAAAAATCCGTCAATAAAGTTATGGCCTTCAAAATTTTAGCGATAAATTGAGAAAATTGGCGCAACAACTCCGCAGTTTTTTAGGAGAGCTTGGGGAACCCAGACTTTTTCAATGAGAGAAAAATGGTTTCTGGCTGAAAATAAAGCCATTCATTTCAACTTAAAACCATAACATGAAGAAACGAGGGCAGTTTAATTTTCTCTGGTGACATATTGCCTCATAAAACAGTGAATACTTTGCTTTGATAACTAACTGTGGAAATGTTGACAAGGAATTAACCTTAATGGTATTCAATCAACTTCACAACAAACGTCAATGACGGTCTAATCCTTTGGGAAGTCTGATAGCTAAAAATTATGTTAACCGAGAAACCCCTGTAATTCCAATCTGTGAAAAGATCGACCAAAAAAAGTCGTCCTTTGATAAGATTCATAAATGAAAGCCATTATAGTTGACGAATTGGGTCATTCGTCCTCAACAGGCATTTTTGTCAGCACACGCCAGCTAGAAACTTCATAAATTCAATCGGAAATTTTCGTGAAATTAAACGAATGC
This sequence comes from Notodromas monacha, assembly GCA_905338405.1. Lineage (NCBI taxonomy): Eukaryota > Metazoa > Arthropoda > Ostracoda > Podocopida > Cyprididae > Notodromas > Notodromas monacha. Next base: position 28,301 of record CAJPEX010002629.1, read on the forward strand.
TAACCATTGCACGACTGCAATGCTGATTTACGCAAAGCCTGAGCAAAAACCAATAGTGTACAGTATTTATGATATTCAAGCGACTTCGCAACAAAAAAAGTTTTTGGCATCTTCAGCCAATCAAAACTTGATTTTGTGAACTGAAAAGTCCTTCACTGAAATAGTCTGTCGACCCGAAACACCACTGTAATTTCAAACTTTAAAAGTATAGACTAAAACCAGGCAAAATTCGCTCACAAGCAACTTCACTGAGAAATTTTTGGCACCACAAGTCAACTCGCAAGTTTGAAGCCGCGGGCCCAGACCAGCATCGAAAGCCGTAGAACCCTTTACGTTCGCTCTTGGAGATCATAAGCACGTACCTCTTCCCGTGGAATGTCCATATATATATATATATACTGTATATATATATTCAGCATACATTTATTCTTTTTAAATCTGACAGGAGAATAATTAAAGGCCTGCGGAGAGAAGAAAAATAAAGAGGTCAAGTCTGCACTGGCGCCGGAGAGTCTGCAACTATAAACGCCTGTTCCGCCCATCAAAGCCCCGCTCTCTTCTCGATGGGACTCCTAAACCTCGACCCAAGACACAACCTCTCATAACACGCACACAGCCCAGCATCTTTTCCTCACTCTCAAAACTCAGTTTATATAAATATACTGCACAGAAAAATACGTAAAATAACTTTTTGCCATCATTCAGCTTTTTTTTTTCATGTCCCTGGTCGAAGGAGGCAAAAGTGCGTCATTGCGGCGTGAGCATCTTAAAAATGTTCGATGGGAACGGGTTCAAAACCGAGGGAAGCAAGAAAAAAAAAAGAACTTTCAAGAAAATGCTCTTCGACGTGGGATAAAATGGGCTCTTTGCGCCGGAAGAGTTTTTCCTTCCTTCTTCGGAGACGATCGACATTCTTCTCGAGGCTCTTGGCGATATGTTGTCCAGGTCAATGGATGGGCTCCTAATTTGACATTATTCCGTTCAGAAAGTGCCACGCATTCTTTTTCAACTTTACTTTAAAAAAAGGCGATGGAGAGGGAATAAATTCTGTCAATGAGTTCCAATTCCGGAGGATTAACAGCGGTAATCAATGAATAGCTTCTTGTGACTGCCAAGCAAAGAATTTGGTTTCTTTGAAGAATAGGCAATTATACTTCAAGAGTGCACAAAGAAAGGGGAGAAAAAACAACACCGGAAGACACATGCCTACAGCCACCTTCGTGAAGCAAAAAAAAAAGGGCACGCATAAATCAAATCGTGCCAAATAAATCCATGCCTTTGATACATTCACCATTTCGAATGTGATAATGAATCAAATTTCTTGGATCAGAATATGCTGTGGAATTTCTTGATTCATTTCCCTTGAGCAGATTTTACTCATTCAGATAACGAGTTCAAATTCCTCCGAAGTAATGTCCATGATCCGGAATTCAAATTATTTTCTTTCAGCCGTGATGCAAATATTGACCTTACATCCAAAGTATACTTTAAAATTATTCTCCGAAGCATCTCAAATAACAGAACGGTGTTTATATTTCTTGAATCGCGAAAGATTCTCATTATAAATATTATAAACGAAAACTCATTATAAATTCTATCTCCGGATATTATTACTGCTGCATTTCGAAGGCAAAAAATATGGAATTCAAAATCATCAGCCATAACTTTCTACATCCTACAGTTTCTCTTAAATGCTGACCCCGAAACCTGCTTCTGAAATTTTGAGTTCATCGCAACAGGAATTCCGAAGCGGATGTATCGTTTTCGGTACATTACTTGAAATTCACAAGTAACACGATCAATAAAAAATAAAATAAAAATTCTGCAAAAAAGGTAGACACCGAATATTCCTAAACATATACGCGAATTCCCGAGACAAAAATGGAAAACCTCGAAGTTCATTAAATTTTGCAGAGTCTTCCCGTCTGACGTTTACGTCAGAGAGATAAAAAAAAAAAGCTCAGCCCCTCGGTAAAGAACAAAATGATGATGCTTTCAAAAGAATTCACAGAAGAAAAAAAACTGAAGAAGGAATTTACCAACTCCCAAAAATTCGGCAGAGAACATTCCTCGACAGCTGCTGTCGACACGGAAGTGTCGACAACGACCAGGACCAAATAAGGGAGGAAACTGCTTCTGGAATCCAGCGTGTGTCACACCCACCCACATTTCCCGTTATTCATGCTCGCCAATTCTAATAAACCATGAAAAAAAACTGAAGTGCGTCATTTTTGAAATTAGAAGGTTTTCATTTTAAAGTTTATATTTGAAACGAGGCGCACGAGGTTCGTGGGGATCGTTCAAAAGGATTCAGATAAACCCAAGCCTTTGAAGTTTAAATGCTGTCCATTTTATCGTGGATGCATAATTGCTAGTTTAGGAGTACGGTGCAAAATGGCGCAAGGTCGGCCAAGCTTTAACAAATTCGCCAAAAATATTTCTCGACGTTAGATTTTGTTCCGTCGAGCGCTTGGAAAAATATTTATAAATGTTGCGTTTTGGTCTCGTTTGCATAAAGAATATTGAAGACAGAATACTCTTCTTCGCATCAGGCTTTTATAAAATTTTCCAGAGCTTTTTTCTCCCCGAGTCTAACGGATTCAACGCAAGAGTCGAAAAATCGAGAGAAAAAATTTATGCAGCAGCCATTCAATAAAAAAAAAGAGGTTTCGGGCTTTTTTTTGCCTGAGGGTCTCGAAGTCAAGCCCGACACGTGCGTCACACGGACGAAAAAAAGTTCCCCGAAAAGAGCACATTAAAAAAAATAAGGGCTGGGATCTTTTATCTTTATTTTCTCTCCCTCTCTTTTTCTCTATCGTCTGACCTGAGACAGAAGAGAGATTTTTACCAAGGACGATCGCGGGTGGGCTTTACTATCAAAAGTGCCGTCGGATCCGAGGAACTGCAGAAAAAGGGGGCCAAAATTAAGTCAACTTTCTCCCCGTATCCGCCTCGACGACGACGATGACGACCGGGACGACGTCGGCCTTTCCATTCATTTTCTCCCCGAACCACTCGGTGTTGGTGTAACAGGTTCGACCTAGTCTCACTCACTGCGTCATTTCACCTTGCAAGTCACGCACTCTCACAAAAAGGAAGAAAATGAAATTAAACAAAACATGCGCATGAATAATTTCTTGAATAGCCCTTGTGGGCATTTTTCCTGTACCACGCGCCTCTTCGTAAGACGTGTAGAAGAGTTTTGCGAAGACGCTCTGTTTCAGTGGTTCGGACACAATCTAGGTGCAGCAGAATCTCGCCAGAATTTAGAAGCGCAAAATCTGAAGAAAACTCAAGGAAAAAAGGATAAATTTGGATTGAAATTTAAGCGTCGAAAATTGCTTCCCCGACATAGTTTCTCATCAATTTTTGTCTCTGCAGAAAAATAAATGCTATACCGTGAGAAATGGTTGAATTGCAACAACGCGGTACATTGACACTTTAAACTTATAGCAAGTGTAACATCAGCCCATTTACCGTATTTCTTCATCATTGACTGTAGTTTTGGTTAATTCAATTCCATATTCACGAAAATAAAATTTAGTCAAAGATGATGCCCTACGCTTTGTGTTATCAAAATTCCTGATTTATCCCGAAAAAATTAATTCCCAGGAAAAACAATTTACACATTGTTCTGGGCGAGTCACAATAGAATAAACTGCATGTTCTCCTATTTTGGTACATTATGAGGAATGCATAATTCTGTGCGAAAATAATGATACACGCTTTCTGGAACACGTTCAAAAAACCAGCGATTCAATCAAAATTCACAACTGACAGTTTCCTCGTAATGAAATGATTACGACTTATTTCCCGTTCGTAAAAATACGCAAAATTTACAGCAGGCGGACAAAAGCAAAAGCTGCTGGAAATTTCTGGGGACGAAAATAATTGTTTCAAAAATTTCCCCTCAGTTTGACGTTTCAACTTTGCGGATGCGATTGATCCAGTTTGACTTTTGCGGAAGACTGTTTCTTCCCGGAAGTCAAGAGCCAGTCCGTTACACTGGCTCCTGCTCCAGTAATACGAGCTCCGTGACCGGATCCAGCAACAAACGACGATGACGAAGACGACAACGACAACGACGTCGCATTCTTGGCCCAGTTACTCGCGAAGGACGAGTACTGGGGGCCAAGAATCCTGATCAAGGGACTTGATTCTTCAAAACGCAACTTCCCCCACTCAAGGCAAGTCCAAGGAAAAAAAAAAGCTCAAATGACAATGGAGAAACTCTTGTTAGGACTGAAAAGAAGAAACTGTTTGGAAAAAAGCCCTTTTAACCCAGAAAACCCAGTTCCGGTTCCTTTATTTTTCCATCGGCAAGAATTTTCCTCCGCGTTTTCGGATGCTGACACGATACAATAAATAAATAAATATGGATTCGTTCACATTGAAGGATATGACGAATACGGCATTGATGCCCGATTCCACGTAGTTTTTCAGGAAATTATGGCCTATTCACAGTGAACGTCTGCTTATTTCCAAAAAATGCGATGTTCACAAATTTTCGAGATTACCAAGAACAGTATGACCACAACAAACATGACAAGAGAGTAAGTATTGTACTTAACTTCATGGTAGGCATGTGAGAATTAATGGTGTAGAATTAGTCAATTTTTCCATTTTCTACGAATATCCCACACAAATAGCCCCAGGTTGTTTGACGCCCATTTTTCGGGACATAAACCTGCTTTGAAAAAAATGAATCATTCATAAAAATTTTAAAACTTCATCTTTGAAGGAAATCAGCAGTCCTGAAGGCGTGGCCTTTCTACTAGCATTAAGTGATATTTTCAAGAAGAAAAACAAGAAACGGTAGGCAACACATGAATGCATAAGGTACGTCAGGAGTTTCAACTGTCTGTTGTACTCATTCAGTCAGAACCTGCGAACAAATCGACTTGGCTTAAATTTTCCGCCATCATTTCTAATAACACGAACAGGTTTTCCCCACTGCTGTAAGGGTCACATTTGCCCACCAAACGTATAATTTCTTCATTTCATTCCATTTTTTCAAGGAATGCACAGTTCCTCAGCGAATTGATGCTCAAAAGGCGCGGCCCATAATCGTATAAATGTGGTACTGAATCCGGCGCCGCATTTGTCTTCCAAGAAATCATTCATCATTGAAAGTATTGATTATGAAATTCCTTTTTATTGGGCATTACGGTTCTGGCTTTCTCTCCAGCACCGAAGGGAAGCCGCGATGAGGAATTTGAAAGCAATCTCGAGGCACCAGTTCTTCCCGAGTTATGCAGTGATGGCCGGTGCATTAGAAGGAAGTCAGCAATTCTTGCAAGACAAATTAAGGGTCTGAAACTCTATTAGAGAGGGGGGGGGGGAAGAAACGATCAAGAAGTCGACTGGGTGCTTAATTACAAAAGTCGGAATTCGGAGTCGGATGCGAGTGAGTGAAACTGCCAAGGGGATTATGATCAGAATTCAACGCTCGACTCCCAGCAGCAGCAGCAGCAGCAATCCCAAAATGAAAAAAATAACAATTGAAAAATTAAAAACAAAATAGTAATTCTGCCTCAGGGGGAGAGGAGAGGGGATTAAATTAAAACAAGCCTGGTGAGAGAGAGGGTGGGAGAGAGAGAGACGTGATCACGGTCCGGGCACCAGCATTCCGTGGCCGAGTACCGGAACCGCGGAAACTGGGCCAAGTACCGCGCCAGTACCGACGACACGCAACGCAGCAGGCGAAAGAAGTGCTTGCTCGCATGTCCCGGATTCCGCGTCTCGGTATCGTAAGTTAGTGCCCGGATTCTCTCTTCTTCCTTCTTTCTGGGAGGGTTTTTTTGTTTTTGTTTTTCTCCCACGAAAAATTCAACCAGATGCGAAATACTCTTTTTCTGATGCATCGCTTGAGGCCAAGAATCACAAGAGGCTGGCTTCTGGTTCTGGGGGGACAATCATGTCTTTTGGTCGGAAAGCACCTTCGGATTCGAGGCTGAAAGCTCCGGATGAAGCCTGTTTTCTTTGCTGGAAGCACGATGAGGTGACATCTGAAATTTCGCCGCGAAATTCCGATTATCAGGTTCTTGGACGAAGGGAAAAGCTCGGGTCGATTCGTCGATATATAAACAGGTCAAGGCGACGCAGTACTGTACTGTAAATTCTCCGGTAAAATCCGTTAACCAAAAACCAGCATTATTAGTCTTCAAATACAGTACGTTTTTGGCAGTGCTCTAAAACTCGGCTGTTTTTCCCTTCGGAAGTCTGATCTCCGAAAAGTTTTCTAACCGAGGCGCCTCTTTTAAAAGTGTTCTTCCATAAGGTTGACCAAAAAACATCACTAATATCTTCACGCGGATACACAAAAAGGCTCTTGAAACAAGCCAATTCGAAATTTCATGCGAATTGATGCGAATTTGTTACGCGATTTGGTGCCAAAGATAAATTACTGCATTGGCTTCTGGAAAGACGAGGGAATACATTACTAATTCATGTTGTGGTTTCATACAGACAGGTCAAGGTGACGACGGAGATTTCCACGTGAAATTCGAATCACGATAGTTTTTCGTCGCATCGTCAAGAGACTCAAAATATTGCAACCCCCAAGTGATACCAGTTTACGCCAAAATAATTTATTCATGAAGAAGATCGAGAACATCCAAGCACACGACAAGAGCAGATAGATATAAATATTCAAACTATCGTTTAGTATTCAAACAAACTCAGAGGCTAATCAGTTATGTCTGAGACAAAAGAAATTTGAACAAGAGGAATTTCTAACTACAGTAGAAAAAAAGAACAGGATCAGAAAAGCCCTCTAAAACAGGGTCTTCATACTTGAACCTATCTCCGTTATAAAATGGCTAAAATTGTGAAATGGGAATCAAAGCGCTACTTACTTTTTAGATGACAAAAGATGGAAGCTGAAATGACATTTATTCACATGTAAGTAGGAAATTAATCTCAATGAGCACCGAAATTTTATTTACACCAGGAAAGAAAAATGTATTCAATTTTCAATTTTCAACTGCAACAGTCTGGAAGAGGAATGCATCACACTATCAAGGAAATATAAAACTTCAGGATGCTATATGATCAAACCACACAAACACTTGGACTAATTAAATGATCCAAGCTTCAGATATTTTAGCATTTTCCCAGTCTCATTCATCGAAGGTCGTATCTAACTGTGAAGAAAGATACCTTCGGTCACCAAATCTAACCAAAACATATTTTAGCTTTCAGTAACTTTCAGTTTTTAGTCCTCACGGGAAGTCCCTGAAATCTTCTTGGCAACATGCAGGGATCTCAAGTTTTCATTTAGCTATTTGAAAATATCTCAATCAATTATCATGCAACGGAACTGAGGCCAGAAAAAAACTGAGGAACAAAAATGTTATTAAAGAAACCCGCGACTAAAAGGATCTTTTATGAGCTGGATTCGCAGACAGGTTTCTGCATACCAACGCTGAGAGTCTATATTCGCATCTGACCCCAGTGACCTCGTTTCTGCTCCAAGGGCTCGAAACAATGTTGACGAAAAAATTGCACGCATCATCGGGTACGACCTCTTGTCCCCGCATGTCCTCTCGCAACCAAATGCAAACCGACGACGATTTAATGCAATCGAATGGTGGAAAATAAAGAAAAGAAAGCTTTTCTTCTTCCTCTTGAATAATCCTCTGACTGACCACCGTCCACCACAACGACGGACACCAGTCTCTATAAATATAGATCAAAGTTCACGCTTCGAATTCCAAGCACTGGCAAACACCAACGACCCGTTTCAAAGTACCAAAAAATACAGAAAGCAACAGGGCCCACATAAATTTATAGGCAGCACCCTACAATTTCGAGACAGATTTCTTGGAGTTCAAATGCTTGACCCAACATTAAAAATATCGTCATTTTCTGACGGAAAATGCGGCCTCTACTTGCTAATTCAAAAAAGAGCTTAAAATTAAAAAAGAATATTGATATACAGTAATAAGATGGAAATCTTGTCTTTCAGCTCAAGAAAAAAATTGTGGCGAAGATTAAAAATTATGCGCGAATAATAAGGATGAAGTCTTCAGAAATTCGCAGTGATTACCTTGAGACCTTTGCAGTTTCATCAAGGACGAATCGCATAATTTTTACCGCTAAAATATTAGTTTCAATATTATTACAGAATGATTTCAGTTCGTTCGCCTAAATGTTTCATAATCCCAATCACAAACCGCAACCGATTTTTGCGTAATTCATTCGTTCAGTGCACCAAGTCCGAAATGTACACGAGATTATAGATAATAGTACTGCATAGGCAAAATTTAATTTCTTCTGCGCACTTATTGAAGAAAAGTTCAGCCTTCAACGGAATGCTTGCGGAAAATTCAATTTTCAACAGTTTTCCGATTTGTCTGTCAACGTTCCTCTTCACAACGTCGCAACGAAAGGAAGCTTCAAGAAACACCGATTTAAGTCATCGTTTTCAGCAGTCAGAGAATAAAACGAAACATAGACATTAGGAAATACAAAATTTTTTTTTTAAGAAAAAAATATCATCTTAATTCCCCGTCTCAGTCAGACTACACGCAGCCATCAATCAATTACACCGCATGCGTTAATGTTATTAACGCTCGCATAATGCCAGATTTTCCGAGCCCGAGTTTCTCCGTCTCCCGGGGTTATATCCCGCCAAGGTTATTAATTTCCCGAGTTACCCAGGGTTCGTTGGAAACATACCCTGGGTTGCTAGAACGAGAATCGGATGAATGTATAGTGTC
>CAJPEX010002630.1:0-37006 GCA_905338405.1 Notodromas monacha
AATTTGTTCATAATGGGACCCTATGGAGAACAGAGATTCGCTGTGAGGCTGGTTCACTGTACAGCCATGCCCCAGGAACGGATTGTGGCTGTAGTGAGGGGGCCCACTGTACAGTATTCAGGAAGTTTTGAGAATTCTGACCGAAATACCCACGAACATCATTCTCAAGTTACATACTGGGAACACTTCTGGAACAACACTCGATCTTCACAGAGAGGCGGAAGAACCGAAGAAGTTTGCGAGGAACTCACGGCATTTTCTGCTCTTTCCCGATTATTACAGTTAATCTGAAGGGGCGGATTTTTGGCGCATCTGAACTTTTTCCGAATGAATCCTTAGACCGAACTCGATTATCGTGTGCAATCTTGCTATTTGATAGAATACCCCAATTATTGCGGATCTTTTGCCAACTTCCGAATGATCCATTTCATTGACAGGTCGTCCGTTTGTTCTCAAAATGCATGATACGTACGATACACATCTTCTTGTTCGAATTATGAAGGTGCTTTTGATCCGATTGTCAGCGAACAAGTTCGCTGGAGATTCGGACAATGCACCGTTTCATGGTATGACCGCATTCATTTTCTTTGTTCGTGGGAACGATCGGAATTGAACGTCGATGACTGGTACAGTATGAAAAGAATGGAATTCTTGAGAAGTCTGAAGAAAAATGTTCATGCTCGATTGCCGCCAATTTTTTTCATTGTGGAAAGGCTAATTTTCTAGTGCTCTTGATCCGGTAATCATGAGAAATAAATATTTTTTTTTTGCGGTTGGTTGGCCTTCGAAGAGCTCGTTTCTCGTTTATATGATACCTGTGTGGTAGTTTATCTTATCGCGAAAAGCGTTGATGAGAGGCATTTAGGTCAAATTAATTTTATGCTACGAGGTGAATGGGCGTTTCTTGCGAATTTTGGACTATTTTAAGAATGAGCTGCATCGATCAGTGGTGTGTTTTGACGAGGGAACAGATACTTCACGAATTTTGCGAGATTCGTCAGTTGCTGCTTCGATCAGAGTTTTTGTTGTCAATTTTAAGGAAGTTCATGTATACGGCACTGATTTTCTGGTATTCGTGGGCAAGTTTTTCTGCAAACGTCATCTAAAATCCTAAGTTTAAACGAACCCAATTCGTTTCAATGGTTGTCCTTTTACAACGCAGTGCGTTGTCGTGGTTCTTGTGTCGAAGGCAACCTTGGTTTGAAATTCCGAAGTTTTACACGAAGTGAGTTTGATCAAATGCAGCCTTGATCCGAGTTTTGCATCAATTTGCTCAAGGGAAGGGGATTTTCTCATTTTGTGCAAATTTGTGGACCCCGTGGGCTCGGTAATTGCCCATAAAATCTCTTCCCGGAGCATTTTCTCGTCAATTTCACAATGATTGATTTCATTTTCATTTCGATTTGAATGCACAGTAATTATATTTTTGATGTTGAATCTTCGAGGTCAGTCCGTTTTGACTCTAATCGGCGTTCCAGCTTCCAAGTCAGCTTTATGGAAAATTGTGCTGATGTGTCTTGATGGTTATTCTATCATTTCGTCGTGAAATCTGGAGATATGAGACAAGCCCAGCTTCTTCGCTGTAATCAAGATATTACGAAGTTGATTACCTGGAGATTCTTGACTGGAGAAATGAAGAATTGTAGGGAATTGTAATCGGCGATTTTCTGGGCCTTGAATTGCGTCTTGAATTGAGTTGACAGGATGCTGAACATGGAGGGAAGGGGTTAATTTCCCCAATCTAGTCGTTCAATTTCTTTCAGAACACACTGAGCTGAATTTTTGTGTGTTTTTCTCTTTCCTGTGTGAATAATGTCGCAGAAAGAAGTCCTCAAGAACATTTTGAGTTAGGATGAAGGTTTTTAATTCATTGTTTCCGAGGGAAATCAGTCCGTGAACTTGAAAAAAAAAAAATTGTCATGGGGAGGTATTTCACTTGAAAAGGTTTGATTTTTCTAGGTTCAAGTGTATGAAAATATCTGTACATGTATTCCAGTCAATTAATCAAGATTTTCGGTCATTTCATTTCCATTTGCAGAACCCTGCGATTGAAGAAAGGATGCGTGTTGGAGACGGACTACGCGAATTTCCTTGCGCCCGGACTGGACGGGAGCTACCGGAAGAACGGGTACTTGATGGGCGAGCCGACAGAGAGCGGCCTAGGTTCCGTGGTGTCGCCGTGCGCCGCCCTGGAAGACCTGGCTGGGATCCCGTCGCCGGCGGCCAGCGAGGAAGACCGTCGGCCGCCGGAAACGAGCAGTCGATGCGTGCCCCTGAGCAAACTGTTTCAGAGGCGGCGGATCGTGCGAGTGCCGCCGCATCGGCGACCCGACGACGCGCCGCGGTCCCTGGCAGAGTTTGAGAACCCCGTTTTGGCGGCGTCCAAGATCCACGCTGCCATTCATCCGGTTCTTTCTTCCATGAAAGGTCAGTANTTCAGTCAATTTTGCTAATGATAATAATCCACGTACGCGCCTTCAACATGGCTGGTTGAGTTGTGACTGTGGTTCCTTGGGATAATTTCACAGTCTTCTAGAGACGGTCCCGCGAGGTTTAGCTTGTAGAATCATGTCAGGATTCGTATGTTTGGCCTTTAATCGAGGGCTTATTCTAGTTCTTATCTTTATTTTTATATTTATTTTTTGCTGATGGTTAGTGATAGCGCTTGATATCTTTTACGGCTTCAAGCAATTGCAAATAATTGGCTCGTCTCAATCGGCTGACCCGCGCAATTTGAAATGAGGCGAGTCAACTACGGCAAAAAAAAAAAAACGGCAACGGAAAGTAAAGCGATGCTGCTTGGGCGAAAAGTAAAGTTATTGACGTTGAGGTAAATTCGTGAACAATCCGGAAAAAGATTGTTGATTACTGTATACTGGAAGTTAAATATGGTAAAGGTAATGCAGTACAGTATTTGTGGCCTACTTTCAAATCTTCATGTCGGCTTTCTTTGAGAGAATATGTTGAGTAAGCTTAGCTCGATTTTAGCTTATGTGCTGGTTGCGAAGCTTAGCTTTGTGTTGATAATTTGCAAAGATAACCGTGTGGCTCGATTTAAACAATTGAGCAAATTTCCGTCACATCCGCCGCGTCCAAAGAACCGTTTAATTCAGAAAGGTGTCATTAGTACTCTACTCTACTGTATTTGAATTCTCGGAGTACGGTACTGTATACACACGTCTGCCAACTTGACGATGGTGTAAGTAACCCGCTTGTACCTTAAAAATTAATTATCCTTGAGACTGATACGCATTAGATCGGGTTCATTAAAAGCGGTTCAATTTTTAATAGGTGCAGAACAAGTTTATGTCTTCTTTCAATTAGCTCGTTATTTGCCTCTAGATACTATTCAGTTGCGTATTAGTGCTTTATGTGCAGTACAGTGTTTAAGTAATTACCGTTCGCAATTCACGAAGCTCCGAGCATTTTTCTGCTTCGTCATTATCGCCTCGAGGATAAAGATAGGGTCAAGCGATAATACTGTACTTTGACTTGTGAAGCTGAGAGTACATGGTTTTCAAGCATTATTTCCATGCTGCTTCGCTAATTAGTATTCGTGTTGTGATCTTTTCTTCCCTCGGCGTGAACGATGACCAATATGAGATAATCTTACCTGACTTTTTCAAATGTTCTTCATTATTATATCATCAAGAGTCGAAAATGTTACGAATTCTTCAAGCATCTGTCCTGGAATCGCTTTAAACCGATTATTACGTATCACCCGCAAAATTTCAGTCCTCGACGCTCCAAGAACCATGAAACTCATTCTGAAGAATTTTTCGTTAATAAACGGATTATAACACAGGTCCCTGGGAGTTCTTCGTAAAAAGATTTCATTACTGATTCTTGAGCATGTACCGTGTACAGTACTATACGATGCCCTAAAAGTGTTGTGCAAAATCATGACTCGCTTATACTCGCCGAAAACCGAAAATTTTTGCAGGGCGAGTTCCGGATTTTTTTTCTTCTTTCGGGCATACGCGTGGAGCAAACGGTATGGTTATTTTAAAATGTATGAGAGCACTTTTCACGATGGCGAAAGGTACGAATATGATGCAAAAGGTATGGAACTCAGAAAAAACTTTGGAGGGAGAGGATGACGTAATCGTAAGACAAATAATAATTACCGAAAAATCATGGGGGAAAAAAATCATGTCAAGAATCTACCCTCGGTTTGAAATTTTGAGTTACAGTATTATCGCTTGACCCAATCTGACTTCGCAGGACAATAATACTGTATCTTGACTAGAATTACACAAGAGCAGCTCGGTTGTTGCTCACTATTCGGATTTTGGTCGCAGTCTAGTGTTTATGGCCCTTTTTTTTATTCTCAGAAGGAAAAATGAGGCCTCTAATCGATGGGATATTTTCCCCGCGTGTATCGGGAAGAATTTCCGTCCCAGAAATTCAATTTAGTCAGGATGGAAGAAGAGCGACGTACATTCCCTTCGTGTGTTCGTGCAAAATGCGGAGACGCGACGTCTATGGAACTGGCGTTCAGCTGCGTACTTATTTTAAATAGTACTTTTTCCACATTTCTGCATCTCTCTCTCTCTCTCTCTTGGTTCGGAAGTACTTCCCTCCGGTTCGCGAGTCGACGAGAAAGGGAACTTGTTCGTTTTTCTTAAGCGTGGAAGCGGATTAGTGAAGTTCACGTTTGTATCCGCCGTTTCGAATCGGCTCGCTTGGGCCGTTGACTCCGGGGAATGGGTTCATCGTTCATGCGAATCTCATTCGTGTCAATCTTTGGAGGGTGGGGGTTCTTATTAAACGGAAAAAATTGTTTCATCGACTTTTTCGTCATTCTTGATTTGATTGTTTCGTAATATTTTCGTGCAAGCCTGTTTTTCAGCAACGGCGAAAATTCTTGTCTTTTTTCGTGTTTTGTTTTCGGTGCTGAGCGACTATTGTTTCAGAACAATAGAATCTGTTTTTTTTTCTTCTTTTGGCTGACCTCAAGTGTTATCGTTTGGACACGATTGTTTACGTTGAGTACAATGCCGTGTACTTTTTGTGTGGTGGGAGGTTTTGGGATAATGTTTTGTGCGAAAGACACGTTTTTGATAGTCAAGTGCTTTTTTTCGCCCGAAGAATTGAAAATTAATAGGTTTTGACATTTAAAAAATAATCTTCCGTGATCTACGTTCTACAAAAAGAAGGAAAATAATTTTAGCTCATATTTTGATTAATGTGAAATACAATTGGTCCCTGCATGAGGAGAAAACTAGCATGAAGTAAAATTCGCTGAAGAAAATTTCTTTCGGAGGAAAGCGTGACTCACATGAGGAATTCAAAAGGTTTCTTGGGATTTTTTGCTCTTTAAAAATAACTTATCCGAGACGAGAAAACTAATCTCAAATTTTCAACTGCCATACAATTTCAGCGCACAGTGGAATAAGTGGAAAACGTTCGCTGTAAGTTAAAAAGCTTTCAAATCTCATGCGGGACACTGCGAAAAGGCCTTGCAAATCGAAAGATATTACTAAAAGCTTGAAGCATGATTGGGAAAAATTATGAAATGAATTCGGATTTTTACCTGATTTAGAAGCATATTTTTTCTCCGCGCCTTGTACTCGGTCTGGATTGATAACCAGGGATTTCATTAAACATAGAAGGGCCGAATTCTTGTTTCCAAGTCCGTAAAATTTGAGTAATTCTTGGAAAGCAGGTGACTTTATTTCACGACTTATCCCGGATTCGTGTGAATCGTTCGAGCTTTAACCGCAACCGTTCCATCAAGAGCTCAGACCGAGGGTGGACGCGTTTTTGTGTGTATGTGTTTATTTTTTCTCTCTGATCGTCACGTTCCGAAGATGCGTTTACGTGATAGGAAGTACATTACGGTACAGGAAGGGGTGAATAGGGGTGTGTAGCTGAGGAAGCTGAACAGTTGCCGAGATGGATCGTGGTTTGCCTTCACTTAGGACGGGATAAAAGCGCGTTTTTCATTCAGTTAGCGCTTTCGCTTTTCTGCTCGCTCGCTCAGCCATCCACGCATTGGAAGCGTTCAAATAGACGTCTTGTTTCTTTCTACATTTTTTTGTTTCGTTTCTTCTCTTAAGCCGAAATGACATTGAAATCTTTCCGAGACTCTCTCTGTCTCTCTTTCTTGGGAAGCCCCCCGTCGGCCCCATCTTCCTCATCCATGTCGAAGATGACTTGTCAGGTCTTCTTCCTGAGGAAGTTGCTTTTTGGGGGGGGGGGGGGGGAACTCCATGCTTGTCCATATCCAGACTTCACTGGTATATACTGTACGAAGATACCGAGAAGTATTCTTCTTGGGCCTTCTCTTGCTATGTATTATTATTCTTTTTTTTCTCTGTGCGATGCGGGAAGTTTCCCTTCCATACGCAGGAGAAACTCGTTAGGGAAGTTTCCTCGCGGGAACACGTCATATGCTGCTGCTGCTTTCATGTCTCCGGAGGCTTCGGTTACGCTTCTTTTTTATTTATTTCTTTTTGTTCCTCCGTGCTTTCCGGTCTGTTCTCATGTTCTTTGGGCTGATCCCGTGATGGGCCTTGATGTATCATTTCTCTCCCGCTTATTATTATTGGCTTTCAATCCTCACCAGCTTTCCGGGAAGTGGGTATTACGTACATATTTTGGAACGACTAGATTTTTTTTATTACAGTATTTCTCTGTGGGGAGACATTAAACATCTGCATCAATGATGTCGTGAAAAAACGATGTCGCAGTCGACCAGTATACGTATGAGCTTTTCCGGGCTAATGACCGGGATTCTTCTGCTCGGATGATGTGTTTTAGTGGATATAAGATCTTGAGACGCACTGATTTATGTACAGAAAAGTTCTGCAAAAGTTTCTTGGGTTCGATGGCCTCTTTGGTTTACAAGTAAGGGCTTGATTCGGGCAAAAATTGTACAGCATGCTCTAAAAATTAGGGTAACCCACTTCGCAATGCACAATATCTGAAAAGAATGCGAACAGTTTTCGAATACTTTTAACAGAACACCCTTGGACGCAATGAAGTAAACCCACACAAGAACGCTTTCCGAACGAAATCCTGATGAAAAATCAGTTTTTGAAAACAAGTTTGTACCAAACGTTGTTTATTGTAAAAACGCTGGGGGTTAGGAGGGGTTTTTTCGTATTTAATGTCTTTAACGGAGACGATCTTGCGTGTTCTGGGTTGAGTGTTCCGGACGTATCTTCTGCAAAAATTGAGGCACTTTATCTTTTACTACCTCGTATTTTCCGCGGTGATCGATGAGCATTTGTTCTTGACGGAAGTTCTCGAAAGTTCTTTCTGTAGGAACGAAATGATCTGCTTCTATCATGAAAATAAGCGTCGGTTTCAGTGCGGAAGATTTCAACTTCGTGAATGAATAGTTCGGATTTCCGGAGGAATCGCAAAAATGACGATTGATTCCTNGTGTTCTGGGTTGAGTGTTCCGGACGTATCTTCTGCAAAAATTGAGGCAATTTATCTTTTACTACCTCGTATTTTCCGCGGTGATCGATGAGCATTTGTTCTTGACGGAAGTTCTCGAAAGTTCTTTCTGTAGGAACGAAATGATCTGCTTCTATCATGAAAATAAGCGTCGGTTTCAGTGCGGAAGATTTCAACTTCGTGAATGAATAGTTCGGATTTCCGGAGGAATCGCAAAAATGACGATTGATTCCTGGAAATTGTGGCTTTTATCCAACAGAAGGTGCTGTTATGTTCCATGACGTATTATAGAACATTGGAGTGTATCGAAGATGTTACTTCTGAAGCTCTGACAACACCCTAATCTTCGTTTACAGACATTGAGAAGGAATCCTTGGTCTTTGTCTTGGGATGAAAGAAATAACGTTTTCAGAACTCAGAACTCATGCAGTTAATTTTGTGAAATCATCTTCTCAAACCGAACAATGTGCGAAGTCCCTTTTTTTGGTAACGCATTAATGTAATTTGTAATACGTACTATTTTTCAAGTGACGAAGTTATCAACGTTTGGCTAAAAAAATGTGCAGCAGAAATTCATTGCAACGTCTGGAGCTACGTTTCATTTTGGCTCATCGCGGGTAATCTTGTCGATTGAGATACACGAGGGTTGGTTCAGAACTCTGGATATTAATCTGAGCAAATTTTATGAGAAATTCCGTTAAAATCGAGAAGCTATCAATTGCAGAATCTCGCCTTACTCGAACTGCTTGCCAATTTCAACTGTAGTATTTTCTATAAAAAGCGTAAAATCTATCGGAGGTCTGCGCATGTTATAGACTGACTATTTTGAATGCTATCGAACGTATTTTAAGAATCCCTGTGCCTTGGAATTTTTTTTTAGCCTAGGCACAACTATTGTTTGAGTTGAGTTAATTTTAACGAATAATTTGGGAGGAAAATTGTGATTCATCCGTTGTTGAGGGAAATGTCACAATTACTGAACTCACCGAACAATCCTCGTAATAATCTGTGATTGTAGACGCTAGCAGTCCTCCTGAAGATAGCACACTTCTCCAGTTATGATTGACTAGAATAGGCCAAATTATGCTTCAATTATGCGTTCGTTGGAACGAGTGAGACCCATGTATGCCATGAGACGTCGGGTTCTACTGCTGGAAGCCCTGGGGGAATTGAGGAAGCTATGCTATACATGCGAGTGAGGTATGAAGAAGGTATGAGAATGAGTCTTCCCGGGAACCGATTTGCTATATTGCGAATACTGTAAGACTCTGATGAACGATTATTTTCCATTCTTCCCCCCCCCCTCCCCTCTGCATCAAATTAAGCTATTTGCGGTCGATTCCCGAAGAAGATTTTTGCTGCATTATTTATCGGAAGCAGCTTTTCTTGCGGCCCTCATTTAATCTTGGCTTCATGTTCGCCATGTTTTTTCTTCGCACGTGGCATCACAGTTTTTTGTCTCGTTATCAGTAAATTTCAGATACTGTATCTTGGAATTGTGTCGGTTTTTACGTTCTGTGAAACACAATTTAGAACGGTAGGTGTGAAACCTTGGCAAAGGGTTTGTGGACGAAGGTTCGCGGTCGAAATTTTCTGTAACCGTAATTCTGTTGGAGTGGATGTTCGCATTCTCTTTTTGTTTCCTTAATTTCTCAAAATTATCACGGGAAACAATTTTAAAAAAATTTTTGATGTTATGCTCATGGCGGAGAAAATCATAAGGATGGCGAATCGATATGTTGCCGTAACCTCTATGCCCATGAAACTACGTTGAACAAATCGGGCGATTGCAAACTTTGATCTAATCCTAAGTGGTTGAATGAATCTGGTGTTGTGTATTTTTACTGCTGTGTTTATAAATGATTCGTTTCCTTCCCGGGTGGGGAAAATGAAAGCTTCTCAAAGGTGTTTCTTGCAAGACAAAACGCGACCTCAAAGGTCGCGTTTTGTCGAAAATATTCCGTGAGGTCATGATCGGATTTGACGACACGAGGTGGACGCGTGCGTCTGAATCATGTCGTTCGGAATTCCGTGTCAACCCCGCGTACTGATGTTATTTTGAGGCCCGCAATTTCTTAGTTTTTCTTTCTCTTTCCGGAAATCGTCCTACAACCCACCCGATGAAGGATGATTTGGGAACGAATGGGGAAATTGGACGAATCCTGTGTATATGTTGTGTGAAATCCAAAGCCAGTCGTTAAAAACACAATTTTCTTCTTCGCCTTGTTTCGACGATCTCGTTTTGTCGATGGGGATCTATTTTGTGTTTTCGACGAAGAACGTGAAAAAAATGGCGAGAAGAAGAAAGGTTTCCTGAACTGTGAATTTATTTCTGGCCGAATTCGATATGTTTCAGTGTACTGAATTGGGGAGGATTCTTTTATCGATTCCTACGAGCTGCGATCAAATTTCCGCGTTTGAGTTGTACGTCATTTTATAACCCCGTATCAACGCCCGGGATTCGGGTAACGCGCAGACCTTTTAATTCGATGTTTGCAACATTGTTTGAACGCGTGGCACCGGATAAACTTGTGATGCGTGCGTCCTGGAATCTTCTAGAATTGGGTTTAATGGATTCAGATGAGCGCCTTACAGTATTGACTTGGGAATGCCTTTCGTTTGTTTGTTGCTGCTTTATTCGTTTTAGTTTCCTGAATTCCTTATAATGAAAACTTCACTAATACGGAGATCACTGAATAGTGACCTCAATAGTTATCCCGATAGAATAGTTATCCCGAGTAGTCAATGGCTGTATGATTTGAATACCGTCCCGATGATATCGAGTAATTTCAAGTGAGATGATCGGGATACTCTTACAGTACCGTAGCTTGAAATGTATTTTGTTGTCGTTGCTGAGTTAGTGTGAGATCGGTCGGAACGGTGTAGAATCAATTAGAAGACTATAATGAAGTCACTGTTGATTTACTAAGAATTTTCTTTAATTCTCCCTGATTGATTGAGTGCCTTCTGCACCTTCGGGCATTTTTCCAGGATGACTCACGTTTAATACAACTCATTCCACGATCGAAGGAATAGTTTTTCTTCTTGGAAAAAAGTACTTTTTGCAGACCGGAGAGAGTCCCTTTAAATGCTATTCGAGGATTGAAGTATTCATTGTCTTGTTTAATGTCCTAAAATGCGTTGATTATGCAAGTATCGCATCTTGTCGCCTTTGTGATGGAATTAAGTTGCATCTGACTTCTCTCTGTTTCGATTAGTATAATCTGAGTAAGTAAGATTTGGGTGGTGGTTGAGAAATTGAAATGCGTAATTCGGGAAGAAAAAATGCAAGAACCTCCATTTAATAACTTCGTACGAAGAGAGACTGAAGAAATGTTTCCGCATCGTTTTTCAATTTCGATACAATTTATTTGACGTATTCAAAGGCGATCGAACCGTTGAGGGAATTTCAATTAAAAAAAATTTTCAATTATTCGTGTTCGTATCAAGTTCAGTAGCTGCTCGTTGGTCAACCCGGCCCACATTTCCACGTCTGTGATTGAATCCTTCAAATAAAAAAAAAGAGTCGTGTTTTTGTCAAATGTTCTTCTGCTTTCTTCTTCGCGAGATGCCTGAAGGTTTTTCGAACGAGTCGAAAGCTCTCTTTTTCTTTTCCACCCTCTTATGCCTGCTGTTGAAAGGCGAACAAAGAGGGGGCCTTGCTGTGTGAGAAACCCGCCGTCTGATATGAGTAATATCGTACGAGTCCAACCCCCGGAAATGTGGCGAGTGCAGTCGACTGGAGACGAGAATTCCTTCACACACACGCACACGACAAAAAGAAAAAAAATAAAGAAATAAATAACTGTGTAGAGAAGTGGCAGCGAAATTTCATTGCCGTTCTGTATGCGCTCTTGCTACTTCTTTTTCTTTCCCTGGAAGAGGGAGGTATATTTATATTGTATATACGCATATAATCCGAGCGCTCTGTGTGTTTTGTTTCTCTGCTGACGTGGGTTATAACCAAGCCTGTCTGTCGTGACATGAAAACGTATCCCGCTGAATAACATATCCCCCAGGGATAAGTCTCCTAACCCCGTTTTCCTCTCCCTACCCGCAAGAAGGTGTGTTCGCAGTTTTTGTTTTTTAAAGAATTTAGAATGAGTCGTCATTTGTGGAATATGAGACCTTATGTTTTGATTCAAGGATTTACGAGTGATTACATGAAGAGACTTCATTAATTATTTTACGCTCCACGTAGACCTGTGAAAATGCGAGTATGTCGAGTTTTTCATACTGTATTGTGAAAAGTATACAAGAACGCATCCAGAAATTCAAAATATGCAAGAAGAAATAATGAAAATTGTAAAAAAATGTACTTTGATAAACATGGAAATATATAACCAAAGCAAACTGGGAATAAAATGAAGGGTACTTGATCCTATCAACTGTATGCTACCCGGGCGATGAATAATGTGTGTACATTTTTATGCTTACCCACCAGGAGTTGTGGTTAAACCTTGAAAAGGCAATTAATCAGTGGCATCCTCAGGACTGTCTTTATTGTCTGAAAAAATGAGAGACACGAGGTTGAAATTTCATTAGCTCACGAGAGTTATTCTTGTCCATTGGATCCGTATGAGGAAGTATTCTCGCTAGTGTTGCCACCGAGCAGATGGACCAAAATTGTCATTCTTTCTTTCGGGTGCCAAAAAATTGTATCTTTCCAAAATTTCATTTCCCCCCTGCGAGTTTCAATCTGTCCCACCTTCCTTTCAGCAAAAATATCACGCATCGGGTGTCTTTATAACTGCGTGAAATCTTCACGTTTCTGTGTGTCTAGTGAAGCGTTCATCAACCTGTGCAATCTGGTCCCACGAACACGCTCACTTGGCGAATAAATTTTTGCTCGAGCAGTTCTCGCGTGTTTCCGTCGACTGCTACGAAATGAACGAACAGTCCGCCGTTTTGAATGTGTATATTGAATTTCTTGCCGCCCTGGAAGACGGACCGGGTCGTTCGTATCTCGATAGTCTCTCGTTGAACCGCTCGACATCATTTTAGCACCATATTCGTAACAAAGAAGGGATACATTTTCACTTGAGATATTCGTTTGGCATCGTGATACCCGTGGGGTTTCATAGGGTTTTTTTTTCTTTCCAAGAGTAGAGGTACACTTGTCTTGACTTGCGCAATGTTTCATCACTTCACAGCCGCGTGGAAAAATTAGCGGATGCTGTTTGCACCAGTACTCGTGGAATACAGTTTCTTTTTTTTTTTTAATATTCATTAAGAACCGATGTAAGGACTCGGACGCCTCAGGTACTCGGAAACACGAAGGACATCTTCCCATTAAAACTCTCGGGACGCATTCGTCGTTACGGTCATTATTTTTATGAAAATTTTGACCCATTTTTTTCGCAACGCGTTTCGCTGAACATGGAAGATGGCATGACGAATGATTATGTTTTTATATACAATAGCTAGCGTGAAGAGTCGATTATGACTGGACCATTTTCTCTTGTTTAGTGAGGACAATGTTGATGCGTTAGAGACGGATCAGACGAACCGAGGGCCATGTGAAGGGTCGTCTTCAAGTTCATGACCTTTCGCACCAGATCCGTGCATTGAGGGAACTCGTGAGGCGTGGTATTTGCGATCGTTTTGTGGAATGCTCTGGCCCATCTTGACCGCGTGTTTAAGTCGGGACTAACCGCGGAAATACGAGCGATTTATTCCCATGTCTTACGAAACTTACTGTACTGTACTTCCGAAAGAGAGGAAAGAGAGAGAGAGCGAGAGCAAATCATGGGCTTGGTTTTTGTCCACTTGCGTGGAGGTCGACTTCGGCGAACCCCTTTTTTTGGTGCTGCAGTCGGAAATGTAAGCGGTAAACAGTGGTTATGGAAAAAATGATCACAGTAAAATTATTACAACGAAGCCACTTGGACTAGGGGAAAAAACTATGTTGCTAGGAAAAAATTGGCTACAAGCGAACTCTAGCAGCATTGCAGTGATTGAACAGGACTGAAATATTTGCAATCGATTATTCGCCAGAGCGTTATTCGTTGCAAAGAATAAAAGAGATGCTACTGTATTTCGCCCTATACAGTACGTTTTAGGTTCGATAATACCTTGTCACTCAGTGCATGTGTTTTTAGTTGTACAGTTTTATGACATTTATTACCGAAAGGGTGTTGACGGCGTACAGCACTTGGAATTTCGTTTGCAAGAATTGTTGTTACGTTTAATTGCCTGAGTGTAAATTCTTTTATCCGAAAGATCATGTTCTTTTTTGCGAGAGCGCCGGAAAATATTTTAATGCCTCGAGAAATTCGATGATGTGAATTGACGACCAGGATCAATTGTCCGAATACTGTAATAAAATCGAGGTACTGCACAGGTATTGGAAAGAAAACAATATTTGGAGCAAAAACTCAATTACTGTATTGGAAAAGAAATCATGTGGCTCACATGAATATTGTTTTGCTTGCTCTCAGTAAATCAAAGCTCGGAGTTTTTCTTGCAACGAATTTTTCGGCAACCGCAAATTCAGTCTCGCGGAATTCGGTTTCAGTATTTTATACCGATCCTGTAATCGTACAGTTCGTTAGTTCCCCGTGAAAAAAATCATTGATTGAAAACCTTTGGAGAATTCTTGCAGATTTAGCGTTTTGTCCTTGCTACTCGTTAGTACTGTCAGCCTCGAATGTCTGCTCGTGTGGGTTTTTGTTTGAATATGTCTCCCTTGTCCGTCGCAGAATGAATTCCATCGATTTTTTTGACGTTCGTAGGTTCGCTTATGCATTTGAAAAGGAGCGATTTCGAAGGCTTTTTCAATATTGTATCACCGATGCGGACATGAGAAAACTGTAACTTCGGAGCGAAAGTTAGAAGCAATAAAATGGAGTTTCCATCAGAGATGTCCCGGTTTCACGCGACTTGAACGCTTTGTGAACACGCAACTTCAAATCGTGGATAACAAAAATACAGTACAGTATTGCAGTATTTTCAGAGAGCTACGGTACTTTCACGTTTGGAAGGTCTATTTGAACCAGAAGACAATTTCCTTGCGTGAAAATCATTGCACATGTAACGAGTCGAACCCTTTTTCCTTTTTTGCCCCTTTCTTCAGGAATTGACAGACTGTTTGATAAACATTGGATCGCTGCGTCGCGGATTTGTGCGCGAAATAGCATATCTGAAGCAAAGGTTTTTCTTCCTTCGTCGTGCCCGATAAACGCTTGGCAGCTGTCCAAATAGGATATTTTTATGGATGCTATTTGCGGTCGATCGCTTCGTGACGTATTGTCCATCTTTTCGTGAAGGTTGAACGTTACATAACGCTATGCAGCGTTTTCGAACGTTTTTCCGATCGTTACACGAGTTTAGATACGTGTGGAGACGGTATTAAATGGAGCTACGCGTAAAATCGGGAGAGAAGCTTCATGAAGTTGAAGAGTGTTCAACTCTTGAAATGCATCAATTAGTTTTTTCAATGCTTGGCGATTGGATTTTTATGGAAACCTTTTCTGCGCGAGATGCAAATATTTTTTTTGGCATATAAAAGGGCGAATAAGAACCGTGTACTGTTCATTCACGCTATTATGCAATGAACTTCAGTCAATTGCTATTTTTCGTTTCATCCTTCCGAGCCGCCAGAATTTTCACACATGGAAATAGTAGTGCAGAACTCTAGTTTTTGCGCGAAGAATTATGAATAGTGTGTGCCAGAATGAGGAAAAAATAATGCGTGAATACGATGAAAACTCCTGGAAAGGTTAAAATGTTTTGTCTCTCACATTTGTGGTGAGTGCATTTTTAAGAACTGGAGGCAGGATTTTACTGTGCTCTGTGTCAAATCAGATCTACGATACTGTATAGTAAAAGTTTTTGGACTCATGCGCAGTGGGTGCCTGTGGAGAAAAACGAAACAGTTTTCGTGATCATATTTTGAACTGGTCAGAGTTCAGAATATCATTCGGCGGACTTGGTTGAAATGCCAAGGAAGCAAGAGTTTAATTTCTCGTCTCGAGATGAAGTATTTTCTTCGTCGATTCGGTGTGTCATGAATAAGTTTATGGCCGATTCCCTACTTCTTGCAACCTTCATATTTCTCTCATCATATTACTGTGTTTGTTGACGTGTAACATTCTGAGAGCGGATCGACGTTTTCATGCGAGGATGACAAATGCAGGATTGTAGATTGATGGTACTTCGCCATGGTTGGAGCTGTGGGTGGTCTGTATATTAGTTGGACTCCATGTTTAGTCATGCACCTTCAACTTGCCGGTTTTTGCCATGGACGGGTTTCATGGTCTTCACTTTCTGACAGAATGGGACTGAAAGCAGTCGTCTGTATCTCAGATTGCCTGTAAAAGCAGCTGTAATTCGGAGTCCTGTTCGAGGTTTGGCGTAGAATGAATAGCATCGAAATTTCCATCGGTTTATTATTGAGCTTCCTTTCTTCAGGTTGAAGAAAAAAAAAAGGAGCAGCAATACCTAGAAAATTTACTTTCATGTGAACGGTCTTCCAGCAGGAAAATTGCACGGTTTTCAAGTTTCATTGCCAAGGGTTCGATATTGTGTGTTCATGCAATCTCCTCCATTCTTTGGAACTAAAATTGAAATATAGGGCCAAGGTTTTGTTAATTCACGAAGGAGAGGGACTCGAAAAAAAGCTGTGTGTGAAGTGCACCGCGAATAACCTGAAAAGCAGAAGAAAACTTCCGCTCAAGTTTACTGAGAAATTCAATATTGCGTGAAAGTTTTACGGAAGTTTTTAGATTGGAAATACAGTATGGGGGAAATTTATGTGCAATTCAACATCCATGAAATCAGGGTTTCATATACTGTTCCATGTTGATGGATTTATAAATTTTCAAGGAAATATGTAGATCCGATGGAGGAGGTGTGGTTTTACGGGAACCCGGATATTGATTTGGTCAAGTTTCAGCACACTTTGTGTGTACAATGGAATTGCTGGGCTGAGGTTGATTAGTTGCTGCTGCATTACGTAACTTCAAACATGAGAACGGATTTTTTGGCTGATATGAATTGATGATTGAATTCTAGGCGATCGTTGTACAGTTTAATCGCCGTATTTCCTCGAATGAAAGACGCCATCATTTATTGAAACGTTCTGCTATTCTTGGTTCATTTAGAAGTACGAACAATTTTACTTGGGTATCAGACTCCATTTTATCGCTATATATTTCTTCAGTCTGTCGCTTATGCCATACTCATACTTCATTCGCCCGCCCGAATCATCGGAAACTTCAGGATGATTCCGCTTTTTCAATAAAAAAAACCGCAAATATTGTAGAGGTGGACTCTCTACAAAGAATTTCTCTGCATAAGGATTTTTTTGTGGTCCCATAGGGATCTAGAACCACACGCTGACGTGATTCTCTGCAACGAATGTGTTTCCGGTCCTAGAAGTTCGTTGTGGAGAGCGTCCACATGTAATTGCCAAAAGGCCCCAGAAAATTCGAGTTATGGACGCTTGAGATGAAAAGCCTTCGATTTAGAAAGCTTTTTTATGGATCTTTCCTTGGGGAATTCAGACGGAGACTTGAAAACAAGCAAAGCTAGAAAATTGACGTAGGGAGGTTCGAGTTATCGAGTTTCAACTGTAATATTATTGTTACTACTCGATCATTATTGTTATTACTGTACAGAATAGTATTGTTATTGCTGTAGTATTATTTTTATAACTGTAATATTATTGTTATTACAGTATTGTGTTGTTATTGTGATTATTATATTATATCATTTTAATCTTTATTTTTATTACTTTTTTTTCTCCATCTCAGACGTTCCGTTGAGCGCGCACCTGGACTCGCTCCTTCTTGAGTTGTCGAGGACGGAGACAAGCGCAGAGCAGTCGCAGCGGAACCGGTTGAGCGGCGGCGACGGTGGCACGGAAGAAGAAGACGAGTCGGAGCGGTGTCCGTCGCGCGGGAGCAGCCGGGCTACGGGTTCGGGTGTTGCTGGGGGTTCGTCCCGATCCAAACCCGGGTTGGGTTCTCCGAAGGCATCGAGCAGTGGACGGTACAAGGACCGATACCGGGACAAGGCTCGACGGAAGGCCAAGTGGGATCGTCGGGACGGGAGGAAGTCGTCGTCGCGGGTCGACAGCACGGCTTCGTCGCCGGCTCGGAATGGATGTGAGTATCATTACTGTATTGTCATTGTAATCAGTATTATTACTGTTGGGCGATTAGTGCGTATTTTTGCGACCGTATTCACTCCGACGGCCGTTGATGTCGGAGTTATTTTTTTGATATGCTTAATTTTATCCAAAACGTATCGGTCTTCGGAAATTTTCTAGGATGCCAAGTTGATTCTGCGTTGAATTAACTGTCGCGGAGGGGAAACGTTTTTTTGTTTGTTGGGTAAATCGAAATTTTTAGAGCGCTTTTGTATCATTTTCTGACAACAATCTTAATTTTCCCACCCCCAGATTGAAATTGCCTTGAAATTAGGGAACTGAGATTTAAAGTTGCACACTGTAATCTGTAAGGTAAAGAAGGACAAAGCTCGTCTTTTCATGAATTTCAGGTAACCCTGAATATTTTAAAGGGTTTGCAAATCGTTTCTGTGTTGTACCTTATTCGACAATGTAACGTCATGTTTGTCGTTGATGCTGAATGATGTAAGTAAAGGCTACCCTAGAATTATTCGGAAACCGGGAAGAGACTCTTCGCTACCTCAGCTCAGACCGAAACTTGCACCAATCATTTTAATTTGATCCAAAGCCTGAAAATATAATCTTGAGTGAAACTTTTCATCTCATCGTGCTGAGAGACTGTATCGACCGACATCTCAAATCGTTGAAAATGTTCCCGAACACTTGATATCAATTCCCCCGCGGAAGAAAAAGGTATCCCCTTCTTCGCTGCAACTTGCTTGAAGTTATTTGCGGGGTATATACCGGTTTTTATCTGCTGAGTGTCTCACCCATTCGCGACTCGAGGGTGTTCGATTTCAGTTATCCTGAGTTGACTCAAGAGGAATACGATGGGGAAGTCTGACCTAATTTCAGATGGTCGTTGCCCTCGTACGCGTAGCTTGTCGAGGAAATGCGAGGGAAAAGCTCTTTATCGTAGGAACGTATAGATAATTATTTATGGAACGCTGCATTTCATGGAATGAAGTGAGTGTCTTCAATCATCTCTCATCTGTCCAACATTCGATACTGATTTTGAATGTTGTGTATCTCGTATCGATTGCCGGTTGTTGGCACAAGTGTCTCAGTGTTCCGCCAATTTTTAGGATTCTTACGTCCAGTTTTGTCATTCAAGTATCGATTCTTGCGTTTTCGTTTTTTTCCGCAAGCGATGTCCGCAAATATTCATGGTCTGCCATTTAGAAGACAGAGTTACAATTGAGTAAATAGCATGAGTTGAATGACGGGTTAAAGTAAAGTTGTTCAATTTCTGCACGAGATCGATTTACTGCGTGAAATGCTCGAAAACATCTGGAATTATCGTGAACTTGTGTTTGAAAATTAGTCAGGGAACTAAATGATGTATATCGATTAATGTTCAAATTTTGCACGAGATCGATTTACTGCGTGAAATGCTCGAAAGCATCTGGAATTATCGTAAACTTGTGTTTGAAAATTAGTCAGGGAACTAAATGATGTACAATATATCAATTAACCGTATTTTCGAATTAATTTTTCTGAAGCATCGTCAACGACAATGCGACTAACCCCCTAATTTTGAGTACAGTAATAGGATGACGTACAAGTGCGTTGACGCAACCCAACTCAATTTCGACACAGTTGAACTTTTTTTAATTAGCAATTCCCCGCACTACAAAATACTTGTCAATTTATGAAAATTGTCGGACAAAGGTTTAGTTTAAAAACAATTTTTGGATGCATTTCAAAAAAATCGGGATTTATTCTCGCGTGAGTCTGGAATGGATAATTCAAACACAATCGATGTCCCTTGATCCCGTGCCCGTGAAATTTTGATTGAAATTCGGCATCACTTTCGTTTGGAGTCAACTCATTTTTTTTTTCGTCGAATCGTTTCCCATCGTAAACATTGCCCCTCTTTTTTGACATCGGATGCGTGACGTCGATGCGTTAAATCTGTATGCATGCCCACGTCGCACATATGCGTCGTTGTCTGCCACGAAAAACCGAAAACCCTCGCAGTCTTCGCATGTCGTCGTACCCCGCAGGCAGGAAACGGGGTCATTGTAGTGGGGGGGGGGGGGGGACCTTTCTTGGCATCGAGACGACAACGATGTTGATGATGATCAAGAGTTCGTTGTATTGTAAAACGAGGAGAGAACGTAAAGGGGGGTTTGAAGCCGAGCCAAAGCCGGCCTCTCGCTCTCCTTGCGATTTCCTGCACCATTTACTTCCCCGGGAAGATAAAGCTTGAGGTATATCACATGAACGTTTTTTCTTCTTGGTACACTACAAAAATGTACACGGTATTACTGTTCCCTACCGGATATAGAGCGATTGTGACGTCGAGGGCGTTTTTTTGTGGGTTGGTTTGTTTGTTTGTTGTGAGCTCAATATCTCCGCCTGGATTCATCTGTTATCTTGTTGAGCGTGCGATTCTGGTCCTGATATATACTGTAGTTGGTTGTCATAAAAAGATAGTTCTCGTCGAGCAGATGTCGTGTTTACGCTTGTTCGTGGGATCCTTTTGAAAAAAAAAATCCTGTACTGTCGTATATCACACCAGCTCGGTTCAGCCTGCAGATAATTGATGGAATCCGTTTACTGGAGAGCCCTGGATGTTTGGCACATTCTTGGAATAAGTTGTCAGGCGTACCCTTTCTCGCCCGAAGAATACTGTACGTCCAACCCATCAAGTACCGCATTTCCTCGAGCACCACGACCTCCCATTGAGTTAAATGCACGCCTCAAATTTTCACCCCAGCATTTTGGGGTAATCCTATCTTCAAGGAAGGCATGCAATTTTTAATGACCAAAAAGCTACAGTGCTTCAAAAATAGGAGACACGAGAATTCAAATTTGAACGGGAATTCAAAACCTGAAATCAATTTATTTTCAATTGTTGCGATTTCTGTAAAAAAAAAAACATGTGTGACGAACGCCTCAACTTCTAAAAAATTTTGAAAGCATTATCCCCACCTATGATGCGCACCTTTTTATTACTCTCAATTATGATGAAAATGGTGCGTGTGGTACTTGAGTAAATACGGAAAGTCCTGGGACGGTTCTCAGACGCGATTTCGGAGTCTGAAACCTATTCTAAACGTAAGTTTTTTTTTAATGAATTACCATTCAACATTTCAATCATTCTTCTGAACCTGACGACAATTTTTGACGATATTCTATCGGGTTTCGTTTGGTAAATCATATTTATGTAATTATCTAAATGACCAAAGTTATTTCGAAATTTAATCCTCGAAGGATCGGAGCTTGTATCATGGCTCGTCAGAGGATGAAAGATTCCAGCTGTAGTTTCAAATCATTCATAGTTTCTTCAGCTTAAAATGAAGTAAAATATTACAATTGCAGAGTTCAGTTGTCATCTGAGGTTCTGATTTTGTGTAGCTAATGAAGTTAAAGAGCCTCTTCAGTACAGTGCTGTAATTTCATGAAGGCCCTTTACATCGAGCGAAGAAATCTTATGGGGAAGGGATAAAAAAGTACCCTGGATAAAAAACGAATGTTACATTGTAGAGGCAAATGTGTGCTCACCGTTAGCGAGCGTATGAAGATCAGGTAGAATAAAAAAGGAGTGTAGGTAGTAACCTAGTTTCTAGCAAATGAGCCTCTCGAGAATCCGTGTGGAGCATTGCTTGGAAATTGCTGT
Source organism: Notodromas monacha (assembly GCA_905338405.1). Taxonomy (NCBI): domain Eukaryota; kingdom Metazoa; phylum Arthropoda; class Ostracoda; order Podocopida; family Cyprididae; genus Notodromas; species Notodromas monacha. The sequence goes on from CAJPEX010002630.1 coordinate 21,168, forward strand.
CTGAGAACATAGTCTGTGAATTATTATGAATTTTCACATGCAATTTTTTAGAGAATGATTTTAATTTTATATCGGGAAAGATTGTCGAATTCCAGAGAGAGAGAAAATGTAGGATGAAATCCAACGGAGTCCCGTTTTCCGAGAAGAACATTTTGAGACGGAAAACATTTCATTGTGCCCGGATTGACGAGGTGAAGAGCTTTCCGTAGCGGGGCTTTTCCGCCGTAATGTTTAAAAGGTTCTTGCAGTTCTATTTTCTGCAAGTCACGTTGCTGTTGCACGCGGTGGGACACGGAATGCGTCATCTGTCGGCATTGACACAAGCTCTTGTGTATGTTGAGAGGTGACACGCGAGGGTTGCTCAATAAATCCCCTCCCTCTTCTTTATGCGTGCGCTCGCTCGCTTCCTTCCTAATGATATTTTCGTGCCCGTGTGAGACTTGGTGGGCATATTTTCAGTTTTGATTCTCGTTGTCGTGTTTTGCCTCAGTTGGCCGAAAGGGTTGCTTTCACTGGACGAGACACCCGGCCTAGAGAAGTTGGGAAAGGCGCGCTGATATCTAGGATTATCCGAAGGAATGTTCAGCTTGAAAAGCGATAAAGATTAGGTAACAAAAATCATTCGACCTTGAATTTGTCACCGTGAGATTGTAGTCCCTCCAAAGACTGGTATTGTGCGCAAGTTTGGAGCGAATTCCATCACAATGTTCGAATTTTCAGTCAACCTTGTAAGACGATAATAGGGCTTGTCATGATCTGAAGAAAAATTTCGTCGATCAGGAAATTTAGCTGTGGAGGATATTAGCACTTCAAAGAACATTTTCCTGTTCTAGAGAGTAAATTCTATTCTGAACACTTATCGTGTCAACCCTCGAAGTATTACTTAATTCGTACTGTATTTATTTGCACGACGGTATTTTAAGCTGGAACGGAAGTACAGTAGAGTACTCGGATTCTCAGAAGCAATGGATGATGGAAAGACTTGATGAACCGCAAAAATGGGAACAGATGTAAGAAATTTTTTTTTTTGGAGATAATTATGAATGGTGGGGAATAATATGACTTGTCAGAGGCTAGTTAATTGCGGGAATGAAGCGCTGTATATACATATATTTTTTTTATTGATATAAAGGGGTGACTGGTTCACTTTTTATTCTGTTGCTTTCTTCATACATGATGTGCGTCATAAATTTGAATACGGGCGGAGTCTAAGTTTTTTCAGTGTACATCAGTGTTGTTCTTTGATGCCGAAGACGTGCATTTAGGTCAACCCGTAAGTAAGGAAAGACACCATGGACTGCATAAAGAGGAAACCTTCATCACGTCCCCAATGTGGCACTACGCTTCGACCAGCTCGACCAACCGGTCGTCTTCGGCTCGTTGAACCCGCGCGCCCATGGCACTAAGAAGAAGCCAACGATGGGCCGGGGGGAAAAAGGGAGAAAAAAAAAGTTGCCTTGTTTTAAGCTGCTGCTGTGTCCCTCTTCCTCTGGCCTCGTCGTTGAGCATGTCTCGTCGTCTTTTTTTGTTGTTTTTCATTCTTTTATTCTGTCCTGGCAACCCGACGCCGAGATTGGATGGAACTCAGTCATTCCGTCGAAGGAATCCCGTGCTTGAGGCCCATGAATCTTGCTAGATGCCGTCGTCGGTGTGAAACTCGGTTCCTCCACTCCAACCGCTTTTCAATTTACTCTCCTTTCGTTTAAGGGTGGTTTTTTTCTGCTTGTGCCACGTTGTTGATGAGGAAATCCGTTTTGCTGTAAAAGTCTTGAAAAACCCAGTGCTTTTTGATACCGTCTAATTGTATAGGGTGGGCAACACATTTTCGAAGTCCCCCCTGCAATTGAACGTAATTTTTATTATTTCAGTACTTTTCCTCGTTTCAATTGTTTTTATCGTTACACGTTGTCGATAGCGAAGCCGTTGTTCTGTACAATTCTTGAAAAACCCCGTACTTTTGTTACGTTACTCTTATGGGGTTGGCGGAACATTTTCACAGTTCCACTGTGACTGAACATAATTCTTTCAGTATTTTTCCTAGTGTTGATGGTTTTTTTTAACGCGCTGTCGATGGCTAATACGTTGTTCTGAACAATTTTTGTATAACCCCGTACTTCTATAGTCTTACCGTGTTGTGAGAATATTTTCTTGGTCCACCTGCGATTGAACGCTTTCCTCATAATTTCAGTGCTTGTACCTTGTGTTCATTGTTGGACAAGTTATCGATGGAAAATCCGTTGTTCTGCACAATTTTTGAAAAAAAAAAAAAAAACCGGTTACATTTAATGCAGCGTTTGTATGGGGCTGGAAAACAATTTTTTAGTCCACCCGCTATTCAATGCATTTTATATAATTTGAATACAGTACTGTACTTTTCATCCGTGTTAATCGTTTCATTGACTGTAAGAGACGAGAATGAATCAGCCAATCCGTTCTTTCAAGTATTCCAAGCTTTTTGAGTCTCTTTAAATTCAAGCAGATGCCGTCGTCGGTGCGAAACATGGTTCCTGGGCTCAACGAACCAAAATTGAAGCCGCAGTACTGAAGGATAATAAAATGCGATGAGCATGAGCAAGTTCGGATTCCGTAGCCGATTTTCGAGAAAAAAAAAGACATTTATCCGAGCATACTCTTGACATGATTAAATGTTATCCGAAGCAGTAAAACTTTCGATAAACGGAGTTTCTAGGACAAGGCATAATATACTGTACCAATATCGTTGACCTAAGCAAGCCTCGCTATTGAATGTCTTGAGCAGATCGTCCCCTTACAGTAGAATATCAAGGGGCCAGGAAAATAATTCATACCAGAGAGGTTTCGAGTTGAAAAAGAAAACTAGTATGCTTCGCCGGAAATGAACATGACGAATTAGAGGAAACTAAAACCTGTGAAAACTGCAGAAATATATGAGTTGACAGGATGCTGAACTTGGAGGCAAGGGTTCACTTACCCAAATCGTCTTCCACTTCCTTTCCAAACGCATCAATTTTCCCTTCTGCCCTCTTTCCTGTGTCAATAAAATTCGGTTTGCGGTCGAGAAGCCTTCGAGTTCCAGAGGTTTTCGATGCATTGTTTCCAAGGGAATTGAAATGAATTTGAAACGGGGAGGTTTGAGTTATGGAGGCTCAACTGTATTTTCTTACCTCTTGTTTTTTCTGCTATCGTTGCACTCGGTTCCCATTGTTGCCTCACGCTTGGTGGACACCTTGAGGGGGGGGGGGGGGGGGATATCGCGCCATGTTTCTCAGTTGCGTAGAAGCGGTTCGTCATGCGCTGTCGCGAACTGCGCTAGAAGCCCTGCGAAGAGGGGAAAACATGAAAGGAAAAGGGAATAAAGAGGGAGAGAGAGAGAAAACGGCTTGCTTGCACCTGGAAAACTAGATGATTCATGGCTGCCCCGTGGTACAATATTATTTTTTCTTTGAAGACCACCTTTGACTGACTCATTCGTACCTTGCGATTTTTTCCCTTCTCTGGTTTCAAAACTTTCTGGAGCCCATGAGGGAAAAAAAAGCATGGTATACAGTATGTTTAACATACGGATTCGTAATGGTTTGCCCGATTGCTGTGTGTGCTGCCTGTCTGTCACGTGTTGAAAAGGCGAAATGTTGTACAGAAGAGGACATTTTTCTTTTCTTGGGCAAGCCGGGTTAGCCTCGGGGTGCTCTCACGAGTTTTCTTTATCCCAGTTATCCTAAACTTTTATCGTGGCTTTCATGAGAACATTTCGACTGGACGTGGGAAATACTGTACTGTAGAAGTCCGGATTATCCGTGCTGAAGACCTGGTGCTTTTCTCTGGATGATGAAGCATCGCGAATATTCCAACCCTGTAAAATGTGATTGAACGAATATTTGAAACTTTTTCAAGAATGACTGAGATATTCACATTTATTTCTCTCGCGAACCATGGGAGTACACCGGTAACCCTGCAAATTGGTGAACTACGATGATATTTTATTTTGTATGTTTCATCGCGTTCGATAACCCTTTAATCGCATACCCGATTATTCGAAGAGCAGATAATCACTTATTCTACTGTGAAATATGATAGCAGGCATAAGCTATATAACTTACTTAAAAATAATATTGTTAGGCTTCATCCCAATCCAGGACGAAGATTTCTTGAAAAAAAAATAATAATCAGCGCTCAAATCTCACTTCCGAATAGATCCAATGTTAAATTTTGGATACCTTCGAAAAAGCAATGGAATTGAAATCGTAAAACAGTTCATTTGTCGGACAATTTTTGTAGGCACCCAGATTTTCACGAGGTGGTAACTACCTTTCTACAAATATCTCAATACATGCAAAGAAATATTCGCCCCATCGTTCTGGGTTTTATCTTTCCTCTCGATTAAACACGTGGCCTATATTCGTGGAAATGATTTCGTTTCGTTTTTCTTTGTGCTCCTTGACTGATATCCTCATTTGTATTGAAATTTGCATGTATGCGCAGAATGTACTGACGCATTCAAAAGCAGTTCTGCAGTTTCTTATTCCACGCGCGATTGCCGAATATTGCCGGGGAATTTTTGATGCTCATCGCGAGGGAACATTATTGAGGCGCCGTACTTGATGAGTACTGACTACTGACCCCCGAGCGAGCTGATGAATTGCATCGTTCGACGTTCTGATGGGTCTTCGCATTCCGATCCCGCCCCTGTTGTCCCGGACGAGGAAGAGGATTACGTGCCTAGACTCTCCACTGTGTACAGGAGAAACGGGGGGAAATTGGGTGGAATGATGGTTCACACTCACTGCTAATGTTCTTGAGAGATGGAGGGAGAGAACGGACGGACGTGAGTGTTTTTAGAGCACGCAAATGAATAAAAAAGAAGAGTTGAACCGTAGTTTTTCAAATCTACGCGTTGCTAATTTCCGTTCCTTGGATCTGGTTTACGTAACTAGTTGACGTTCCCACGACTAAAATATTTCTATGTAATAAATATTTAGCCGATGTGTCTGTTTTAAATTCCTTTTCTGCGTATCTCTCTTTTGAACCGATTTTTCATCCTCGCTTTTTTTTTCCCCCTCCCCATGTCGTCGTTCCCGCGCTGAAAATTTTGCGGAGAAGCATCGTTTTAAAGTGGGACAGGGGGAACCTACTCGACAGTCGGTTCTTCAGAAGAGGGGATTCAAGGAATGCTGTGCTGCGTCCGAAGTTTATCCCTAAGGCTAGAGGGGTCAGCAAACCTTTTTCCTACTCGGCGGAATCCTTCAGCCTTCAAGAAAACTCTTTCCTGTCTCTGTTGCGCTGTACACTGTATGATCCTCAGTACGCATGTGTATCTAAGTACTGTAGTGATTCAACATCTTGCACTTTTTCTTCATTTCAAAGATATTGATACGATGCTGGATAAGACGATAGTTTCTCCTGAGATTATCGCTGGAACCCCGGGAAGACGTCGAATGAATCTTCGAACTTATTACGTAACGTTCCGTGAAACGACACGAAATTCAAGGGACGCCATCTTTTGAGATGTCGTGAGTGTCGGGCGTTGAGGGGAAAATTGATACGGAATTGACTGAGATGCACAGTCTTGTTCGGCAATTAAAAAAATTTTTTTAAATAGAAAATTCAACCTCCTGTGAAATTTTTATGATTTCACGAGCAAAACACACGAAAACATTTCCGCGAGAAACGATAGAGCACGAGCTCTATGCGGAAATTGTGAGAGTTGAAAATTTAGCTTGATGCATAAACGCAAGTTGTCGACTTGAAGATTTCTTCTAGTGTCGACATTAATTCTCCCGAAAGGGTTGCTCACCCCACTGACTGCGTAAAGCCGCGTCTGTTTATTCATGCGTTTCGCTCCGTATATCAGCTTCGCGCTCGGAGATGCGGGACTTTAATTATGCATTTCGACGGCGTTTTCTGTCTGCTCCAGTCTGTGTTTTCCCTCACTTCCTTCCTTTTTTATTTTTTGCTCTCTCCTCCGTTCTTGCAAAAAAATAATTTCTGCGTTGCTTGAAAACAAAGATCCCCTCCCCCCGGGGCTTTGCTTGCTTGCAGATTATTGTTTTCTTTCTCTCTTTCTCCTGCACTCCGTGTGCGTGAGGTGAGGTTGCGTTCTTTTTGAGCGACAAGGAAGCCGATCCCTGGGAAAGTGACGTGGCGTCATGCCTTAATTCAAGATTCTTTTCTCGTGCCCCGCGACTTCTGCTGCTGTACGTCCTGCATCGTCATCAGACTTGCCCTTTAAAGCCGCAGTTTTCTGCCCAGTCTCTCGATTCTAGATTGATTGCGATTTTTATTGACTTTTGAAAAGAAAATTTCTTGTCCGTTCGCCGAAGTTCTAGATTATGGATATTCGGGTTTGGAAGCACGTTACCTTGATGGAAGAGACATTATCAAAATTTGCATGCGAATTTGAAGAAGGGGAAAATAAGTTGAGTTTTGAAGAAGTACCTTGTTCATCCGTTGAGAATGGGTAATGTTTTTGTGTGATGTAATTTTAATGGGTCTTCAAGTTCAAGTATCACTGGTCTGGCTTATTCGTGGGGAAGGAATTGTATGCGACGCATTTCACTCAAGTACATACAGTACTGTTCAGTACGCGCCTGTAAGCTGTGATGTTGAATGGGACATGTGGAGATTGGAAAGGACTTAATTGCCTATGACGAGCGGGAATTATGGTACATCTGACGATGTTTTTGCCGTTTAGATGAAATTTAATTTCCTTGGAGTGCTGTTCGGATTAAACGATAAGCTCTTAGCATTGACCCGTGACTTTCATTACTGTATTCTCTGGGGGGGTTGACGTGCTCTCCTTCTTTTGTTTTGCGCCAAAACTTGATTTGGAAAAAGTGTGTAAGCGTCTGGCATGAGTGCAGGTGAAACACTTGAGTCTTGATGGAAATTTTTATCGCCGAACTTCAACTGGGGAAAATGGCTCTCTTTAACTTGAGGATGCGTGCTGCACGAGTAAATGCAGGGATTTATGGCACGAAATTTATCCAATTGGGTTGAATTCAGAATTTTTCTTCGAAAAACTGGCGGAAGTTTGGATCATTCTTTTTAGATTTTCATCAGCGGGGTTCTGTGGGAATGATTTTCTAGAGTAGGTGTGGTAGTTCAGAAAAATTATGACATAGCCGATCGTACGATGTTCTACGGTTCTTGGATTTTTCCTGATTTTAAAATGTTTGTTTTCTTTGTCGCTGCCATGAAATTTACGAAAAACGCAAATTAATTAGTCTTCATTCATATATGCCAATTGACTCTTTGTTTAGCTACTAAATACAGTACTATATTTCGTCGTAGTTTCAATTTTCGACGACTTCAAGCTCGAGAAATAATCAAGATGTTGTGGTAACTGGCAACCTTGCCAGTCGAGCAAATAAAATCTTCCGAGATCGATAATTATCATATCGATGCATCATCAAGTGTAAGGTGGACCTTCGAAATTGTCGCTAAGAACATACCTGTGTAATGAAGATTTGTTAGCAGTTGAACGTTGCGCAATGTTATGAAACGCCGAAGTGAGGCAGGGAAGCCCTATTTTCTCGCTGAACAGTTTGATCTTCTTTTTTCTCTCCATTTCAACTGGGAAGAAGTAGAACAATGGTTAGAAAATCATCAAATGCTGCTGTCAATGAATCATTTTTATTGAGGAAAGCTTCTCGGAAGGCATGATTAAGACAGGCAACGCTTCTCAGCAATGTCGCAATCATGGGAGAAAATGAGTTGGTCTGTTTTGCCGCGGGGGTTGAAAAAAAAAGAAAAAAAAAGCTGGCCTCCACGAGTACTTATCTTATTTTTACGTAGCATGTAAAGGTACTGTTCTGTGCTTTTCCAAATGTTCATTTATTTAATAATTAATACTGTTGAAAAAAACGACGCGGGGGTGGCAGGTACAATCCGTTGAAAGTTGAAGCCTAGACACGTGGGTGCTTGGTGCCTGTTTTCAGTACCGGATTTGTTTCTCCCCCCCCCCCCCCCTCCTTCTCTGTCGATACACCCTGGGGGGAATCGTGTGTCCGGAGACGCGTGTAGAGGATGCCGGTAGAAAACAAAATCAGTTTTTATATAAGGATGCCAAGTCGAGAGATTCGTGTGTCCACGTGGTGTATTTAGTGTGTGTCATTACCCTGCGTGTCGGGGGTTGGATGGAAAGAGAAACGCATTTGAAGGGTTTCAGATATCCTGGATGTCAATTGTTTGTCTAAAAAGAGGATGATCGTCGTTCGTTTTTGCTGAACATCAGAATGCGCTCGTAGCTCAAAAAGTATATTCTTCCCCGAGGGTTATTTGGAGATCGATAAAATTTCGACAGATTTAGTCGGGTGAGGTTGAGACTCAGTTGACAGATGGGGTTGGAGTTACTCATCGAAGAAAATTGTTGCTCTTGTGAACTGTATATTGCTTGCTTGGTCGTTTTTCGCTGCTTCGCTGGTCTGAGACTGGATGAAGCATACATTTTTTAATCGATCCATTATTTTCCCCTTGAAAAGTTTTATTTTCGTCGATGTGTGTCCACTGACTGATACACTGAATTATATGCAGTATTGTATTCTAAAGATACTGTTTTGTTGTAGAGTAGCTGCTTGTTAAGTAGTTGAAGCTCTGTCAGATGCAGAAATAAAATTCAACATCATCATGAATCCACCGTTATAAATAATCATGATTGAAATGAGGAAAGTTTAGGGTCATTTCGTTTCCACGATTGGTATTTTTTAAAGCGTGAAAGTCTTCCGAAATCTTCGTGTTGTAGTCTTCCTCATTTCACTGGGGACGCCGAAGAATTTCGATTAAGGTTTTCGCTTCGTAAATCCCATTTCTTTATTATGACAAGTGTGCTGTAATATGTATGAAGAGTTGAAGACAATCATCTTCGACGGAGGATACCAAGAAGGTTCAGGCCTGTATCCTGCCTTTTGCAAGTGGCGTGACATGACCGAAAATAACGGCCCTTTCTCTGCAAAATTGTAAATTGAATATCTTTCTTGCTGGAATAACGTTTCGAGCTAAGCAAATCTAAAGATGACAAATGGCGTCCAGAATCCCAGCAGGTAATTCCTTCCGGAAACGTGGTTGACGTGAAAGGACAAAGGTGCAGCCTCAAACCGAGAATTGATTTTACTCCCTCTTCGCTCGCGGGCAAGAACCGAGTCCTGAATAAAAGACAGAAATGCTCGAGGGTCGGGCATGGAGAGTGAATTCTTCGGAAGGAATCGTGTGTCCGGAGACGCGTGTAGAGGTTGCCGGTAAAAAAAAAAAATCAGTCTTTATATTAGGATGTCAAGTCGAGAGATTCGTGTGTCCACGTGGTGTATTTAGTGTGTGTCATTACCCTGCGTGTCGGGGGTTGTATGGAAAGAGAAACGCATTTGAAGGGTTTCAGATACATACCCTTGATGTCAATTGTTCGTCTAAAAAGAGGATTATCGTCGTTCGTTTTTGCTGAACATCAGAATGCGCTCGTAACTCAAAAAGTATATTCTTCCCCAAGGTTTATTTGGAGATCGATAAAAGTTCGACAGATTTAGTCGGGCGCGGTTGAGACTCAGTTGACAGATGGGGTTGGAGTTACTAATCGAAGAAAATTGTTGCTCTTGTGAATTGTATATTGCTTGCTTGGTCGTTTTTCGCTGCTTCGCTGGTCTGAGGCTGGATGAAGCATACATTTTTTAGTCGATCAATTATTTTCTCTTGAAAAGTTTTATTTTCGTCGATGTGTGTCCACTGACTGATACACTGAATTATATGCAGTATTCTAAAGATACTGTTTTGTTGTAGAGTAGCTGCTTGTTAAGTAGTTGAAGCTCTGTCAAATGCAGAAATAAAATTCTACATCATCATGAATCTACCGTTATGAATAATCATGATTGAAATGGGGAAAGTTCAGGGTCATTTTGTTTCCACGAGTGGTATTATGTTTGAGCGTGAAAGTCTTCCGAAATCTTCGTGTTGTAGTCTTCCTCATTTCACTGGAGATGCCGAAGAATTTCGATTGAGGTTTTCGCTTCGTAAATTCCATTTCTTTATTGTAATATGTATGAAGAGTTGGAGACAATTATCTTTGACGGAGGATACCAAGAAGGTTCAGGCCTGTATTTGCCTTTTGAAAGTGGCGTGACATGACCGAAAATAACGGCCCTTTCTCTGCAAAATTGTAAATTGAATATCTTTCTTGCTGGAATAACGTTTCGAGCTAAGCAAATCTAAAGATGACAAATGGTGTCCAGAATCCCAGCAGGTAATTCCTTCCGGAAACGTGGTTGACGTAAAAGGACAAAGGTGCAGCCTCAAACCGAGAATTGATTTTACTCCCTCTTCGCTCGCGGGCAAGAACCGAGTCCTGAATAAAAGACAGAAATGCTCGAGGGTCGGGCATGGAGAGTGAATTCTTCGGAAAATACCACCTGGAGTCCCTCATGATGCGACCCTGTATGTGTATGTATGTATGTATGTATGTATGTATGTATGTATGGGGAACGGCCTTATTATTAAACACTCCGGCAATATAACGAGCGACATGTGGTCTCGTTGGGAGAAAAAAAGACACACAGGGAGTGGAGGAATATGAGCTTCTTTTTCCGTCTTTTTCGAAGAATTGTTCGCGCGTCAACGCCCCTGTTGTGTGTGGAAGAAAAGGAGCCGGAACATTTTAGCGTGTTCCAAAACGGCGCGTCTCGAAATGACGCGTGTCTGTCCACCGGAGATGAAGTTATACAATGCAAAGAAAGCAGACCAGAACAGCACGAAAGAATAGGGAGGAATAGTGTGTCGATTTTTGTTTTTGTTTTTTGGAAAGGTAAGAAATTTTTGAAGTGGCTCCACTTCATTTAGTCGACACCAATTCTTCGTAGATGAAAATTATGAGTTGTTGCGCGGAAAATGTCATTGTAGTGGAGTCAGTTGAATATCGATATGAACTTTTCTCGGGATTATGAGAACAATTGAAATTTTTGTCAAGAGCTGAGCGGAAAATATCGTTTTGGTGCAGCTGATCGATGTAAAGTTTTCTGGGGATAATGAGAAAAATTGATAGTGTATTTGGTGAAAGGCGGTGTGAGCGAAATTTTTGCAGATCGAGTCGTTCTTTTTACAGCATCCATTCATCAAGTTTATTGGAAGTGGAGCTCAGTTCAGAACGACTTATTTGTTGGTGAACTTAACCTAATGGAATACCGTCGTTGTCGAAAACCGGGAAATAATTTTACATGATCACGATTCTGCCAAATTTTGCTGGTTTAAGAATCTTTCACCTGGTCAGATTGTGGAGAACAAGCATTCACTTCATGGGTGATTTCAATCGCCATTCCCAGCGACACGGATTACCTGTACATGTACAGTAGTATTCGCCTGACAAGACAACAAAGGAAGAACATTTCAACGAACGGGATACCTGCTAAAATGTTGTGGATTGAAGAAGTTCCACGAAATCTCATTTTCTGCTAAATGGCGACCTATTTTGTCCGAATTCGCGACTGTTTTGTGAGTCGCTTGCTTTGATACGTTTTTCACTGGAACTGCGCCAGCGTATTTCATAATTGCTTTTCGCAACCAGCCCCCAGGATGTGTTTCATAATATCCTTGCCAATTTGGGAGCCGCATGGAGAGAAAAATGGAGATTGAGAGAGTCGGTGTGTGTGTGTGTATATGTATGTGTGTGTCAAGTTAGTGTCGCGTTAGGCACCACATGCATGATATTGTAACCTGACGAAGTCGACGTCGGTGCGGAAGAAACCCCGAGTCTCGACAAGAAGCTCTGGAGGATTAGCCTAAGACAGCATGGAGCCCCTTTGTTTTAGGATGAGGTGCCTAGAAGCATGGGTCTTGTCAATGTAATGAGACTCTCTTTTTGTCTTCTTTGCAAGGGTGATTGCGAAAGTTTTCGAATTACCGAGAAATGGCTCTTCAATGTTGCTTCGAAGGGGGTTGTCATTTCTGAAACGTATTCTCGAGCGAAGGTCCAGTAATTTCAGGTTTCTTCGACGTGAAGTTCACCGATTCTTACTGTATTTTTTATTCAAAGTTTTGAATCCATGTTGAAATGGAAGAAGCATTTACCCCCTGGGGTGTTAGCGAATTTTGTATTTTTCAAGAGAAATGCTACAGTTTCGGAGTTGAAGGAGTTTGAACTTGTTCTTCGAAAACTTCTTCGTAAACCGAATTTTGAAACATTCCCAGCGACACGGATTGAGAGAGTCGGTGTGAAAATGGTGCGCAAACTTGAGTTTTTATTTTGTTTGGTGCATCAGGGCTTGAGTAAGGATCGTTCCTGTGTAAACATGATTTGAAGGTTCTTGAATTATACTTTGGGAGGGGGGGGGGGTGATGTTTCAAATTTGTCGTAGATGGGGCTTTTCAGCGTGCAATGCTTCGGAATTTTAAAACTTCGAAGACATGTTGGTATTTGTGTGATATCGACTAAGCACCAAATGCTGTGAGGGCCTTGGGCTGTCTTATTTCTGGTTTCTCGTATTTCTACTACGCAAAATAATGGACGTCTTCCCGTTCCTGTGCAGTACCTGTACCACTTCTTTATAAGTCACCAGTATTCGAGGAATATTTCGTGTCCTTGTCTCGAAGTGCAGTACAGTACATTTAATGGTACGCGTGCCACAGATTGAAAAGCTCCGTTTCGAGATGATCGGTTGTGAGATTTTTGCGTGGGTAGTCCGAGATGTGATAACTTTTGGAAGCACCCTCGTAAAGCCTTCACTGTTTCCTCCTTCTCTTGCCCTATTTTCAAAGATGTTTGTTCGAGACACGGGTTTCCTTTTTTTAATTTTTTTGTTTTGTTACGAGGATGCATGAACGGGTGCATTCAATCTCTCCAGGACGCAGATAAATTAGATTTGAAAACGTGCCAAGGAAAGCTGTTCATCATCTTCCGTTTATTTCAATGTGCGAGAAAAAAAGATCCGTAGATTTGTTTCCGCTTGAGGAACGTGATGTAAAGCGACAAATGGCGAGCCGAGTTTTCCCCCTTTTAATCAAATTTTGCGGATATTGTACAGTAATTGTCACGGCATCGGAACGGTCATCCGCCCACTATTCGTGTTGATCTGTTGAATACGGTTTACCCAACGAAACGAATTTCTCATAACGGAATACTGTACTATGAAAAGTTGACGAAAAAATAAAGAGATGGTGTGTCTTTTTATGAATTTCGATTTTGGCCGGGTTGACAGAAATCTGTCTTGAGGACAGACGTATAGTACTGTGGAAGAAGCATGGGAAACGTATGAAGTTTCAGTACTGCGATGGGGAATGACAAGCGAAAGGAAACAAAAATTAAGAGTTGACTCGAGGAGGGAATTCGGTCAAGGACCGGCGTGTTTAAGCGACTTGTAAAGTAGATGTCGCACGAAGACGACGTAAGCTAAGTTAGCCGACAAGCGTCAGAAAATAATTCATCAATTGCATGCCTATGCTAAAGATGTGAATTAAACTCAAGTTCCGTAGGACACTCCGGGGAATTCGAATGGTCCGGAATTAAGAAAGATAATTCTAGACACGTTCGAAGCGCTCGTTATATTCCGTCCTGCTTTGCCGAGGGTATTTCTGCAAAATGTCATACAGTTGTGGGATAATGATGAGGTTTTTGTTAGACTCGCCGTTCGTGAATGATTCCAGGGTGTCGGAATAAAATAGCCCGAATACTGTGCGATAAAAAAAATTCGTACAGTAAAATCGTACTAGTAAAGGTTCGGGACCTGAATTGATGGTAAATCCAATTGAACTACTGTATTACAAATTACGAGGAACGTCGCGAAAAAAGAAACTAATGGTTCAAGAACAAGAAAATTTGGCGATAGTCTGTTCACGATTTTTTCATTGTTCATTATGAGGGTCCTCTGCTATTGAGGTTTTTTTCTCACATTGACTCATGATCAGAAGCCGAATCGTCGCATTTTTAGAAGTTTTGATTTTATTCTGTTGAAATTTGAAGAAAAGTTATTTCAACTTTTTCACGCATAATATGAACCTCTCGCTGAAGAATATTTTCCTTCGAGATTTGCGCTTCCGAGGGTCTTCAGAGTCGTTCCGAGAAAATACGGGAAGAAAAATTACATAGAAAAATGATGAGAAATTTATGCTGGAGATTTAAATAATTGAGACCTGGTATAACATGAAATTGTTCTCCTCCTCGCTCGGGTTGAGGAGGACACCATTAAAGCGAAGGTACAATTGAACCGCCTCTAGTCAAACTCCAAGTGCCCAGCGAAAAATTCGAGCTGGGAAGGCTTTCAGCGAGGGACACAAGAAAGCCGTATCTTTAGGGGGAAAAAAGGCATTACTGTAGAGGAAATTGTAATTGGTGATTTTGTGGGCTCTGAATTGCATTTTTAATGAGTTGATCAGATCGATGCTGAGTTTGGAGGCAAGGATTCATTCGCCCGGTTCATCATTCACTTCCTTTCGCAACACATCACGTTACATTTTGATCGCGTTTCTCTTTCCTGTGTCAATTAATCAATAGCCAAAAGGCCTCTGGAAAATTCGACTTCTAGAGGTTTCGAGGGAGGAAAGCCTTCGGGGTTCGGGAGGTTTTCAATGCATTGATTCTAATGAAATTCCGGGGGGGGGCTTGAGAAAAAAAAAAGAACGTGGAGGAGGTATTTGACTTGAGGATGATTGAGTTGTCGAGGTTCAAACTGTAAAAAGTTAGGCCTACCGGGGGCTCAACCATGTGTATTCAGTAAAACGGAACCTTGAGTTTGAAAAGTTGAAATGCTGGCATTCCAGTTCGGTCCCCGGTTTGGAATGTATTTTTAGAAACCTCAAGTTTTTGCATTACATGTTATGAGAAGCACGGAGTATGAAAACGTATTCCGCAATTAGTGCGAGAATGTTGCTCCTTTTTTTCTGATGAGCAAAAACGATTGACCAAAGATTTGGCGGCGTGTCTCAAAAAAAAAAAAAAAAAAAAAAAAACCTGGCCGCAAGGGAGAGCGCGATTTTCCGCCGGCGCCGTATTTGTTGTAGGTCGTTTCCCTTCCTTCGCGCCCGTCATGATAAGCTTTGCGTTTCTCTTCTCTTTTTTTGTGTGTAATTTTTACGATCGCTTCCATTTTAATGAGAGGTTAGGGGCCAAATGACCGAGGTTGTGGAACGCGGAGCGACGAACCCGAGGTGCGGTTTCGACCAGGTTATTCTGGCATCGATGGGTTCGGCAGGGCGTCCCGTTCTATGGTGAGGGTATTCTCTTTCCTTCCCCCCCCCCTCTCGTTTCATTGGCCTTAACTACTGTACTGCGTGGAGCTGCTCACGTGGCAGGGACAGGGCTGGAGAAGTCGGAGGAGTGTCTCGTTTAAAGGAAGGAAGAAAAAAAAGG
Organism: Notodromas monacha; assembly: GCA_905338405.1. Taxonomy (NCBI): domain Eukaryota; kingdom Metazoa; phylum Arthropoda; class Ostracoda; order Podocopida; family Cyprididae; genus Notodromas; species Notodromas monacha. Next base: position 36,460 of record CAJPEX010002630.1, read on the forward strand.
CGAATAAAGATCCGAGCGTTTAATATTTTCCCATTGTCGATTTTATATCTAGTGGCGTCTTGCAACGCACTAGAACTCCAATTATCCGGGCTTCGATTGATATCAAGTTCAATACAGTATTCATCTGATTGGTTTGGGACATCTAGCAATTCTTTCGATCAAGTAACGCGTGGTGAATGGCTCATCAGGTTTAGATTTTTTTTTTCATTCGAAATGTCCATATTGTATCCTTGAGTTGATCACTACAACAATATACAGATGGACTTCTTCCACGACGATTTTCTCTATACTATACAAGTATACAGTATAAGGAATTTTTCTTTGGTCCTATAGGGTTCTTACCCCGTGTTATACAGGTTCTCTATAGCGAAATTCTCTCTGTAACGAATTTTTTTCTGGTCAATTGAATTTCGTCATAGGGAGAGTCCACGTGTATGTGCATTGAAGGCTACCGAAAAAACACAGCGAAGTTATTCCAACAGAACACAGCAGTCAAGAATATTGCATTATAAAACTTCCATCAGCTTGAGGAATTCGAAACTAGATT